>VYZR01040262.1:136429-158896 GCA_013400675.1 Oxylabes madagascariensis | reverse complement strand
GGCAACTTTAGAAGCTCTCTTTCTAAAGCTGAGCATACAATAAAGTGCCTAAAATGTAGGTAGGATTAGAGACTCTCGAATATGTTTAATTTTCTCTCTGTGTCTCTGTCTTTGGAGAGGAGCAANACTTAAATGTAGCTTGGCACTTGTCTTTTTACTTAATTCTAGCAGTGATGCACTGACAGAATAGAATATATTAATGTTCTCTGTTGTGTTCACCTGTTAAGGCTTTGATGTGATGCATAATTTGTTTTGGTCTTAATTTTTCTCCTCTGTCATTACCTCACACTGGAATTTTTTTGAATGAAGAAGGTGTGCAGCATGCTTCCTGACAAAGCTTAAAGAGGTCTATCAGGAAATAAAAAAAGCTGCATAGTAGTTAACGCTTTATTAGTTTTAATTTTCAATTCTGGACTGCTTGAATTTGAAAATAAATACAAACTGCTACAAAAAGGCTGTTTTACTGACACATGCTGATGCAGAGCTGTTCCCTTCTGTTTGTCTCCAAGTTAGTCTTCATCTAAACCCTTCTCTCTTTGTTGAGGTTGTGTAAGATTGTTTAAGTCCAGTTCCTCTCTTCTGTTGTTTTGTCTGAAGTTCCCCTCTGTCTGAGTTTTCCCCTCCTGTCACCCCCTGGCAAATGCCCACAAGAACATTTATCTCTGTGCTTAGATGCTCCCCAACCCAAAAGACGTCAAGGAGATGAGTAAATTATGCATATTCTTCTACTGGATGTGAAGCTACATGTAGTAAATAATTGGTGCCCTGCAGGCAAACCACTCATGTGATTCAGAAAGGCTTGGCTCCTGTATGGGTAACTTGGGAGAGATTATATCATAACTTTTCAGCTGCAGAATTGGGACCAACATCTCTGACACTTCATAAAATGAACACTGTAGTTTGCTTGGAAGATGCCTGGCTGATAATCCTGGGAATTTAAATCCTTTGTCTACGTCCCTGACATGTGCCTCAATCCTGGCCTCAAGGGACCACCTTGGGAGGTGAATGAGTTGCAGCTTGTGCCCATTTAAACATCAGCGGGAGCTCCCTGCCAGTGATCGTAGTGTCTGGTCTCCTGGCAAGTGTAAAAGCACCCAGGAATAAAGGACTGAGTTTAGGTAATATTAGAAGTCAAAGAAGTTTAAGTGTCTCTGACGTTATTTGTGCTATTTTCAGATATTAACCTGGATAAGTTGTCTTTTTCTACATCTCTTCAACTTTTGCAGTGAAAGTAATAGTCATCTTTCCTGTACATGATGTACAGCTTATTTTGTTTGCCAGTGCTTGGAAGTGTAGTGTTGAAGTGTTCAGATCATAAACAACTGACTTATTTTTTATTTAAACTCACTAGGAAGATCATTGGAACATTTCAACTGACTGTAGTGTTGGTTTAAAACAGTATGTCTTTTTAATTACTGCAGTTCATTTGGCTGGGATTTTTTGTTTGCTTGGGGTTTTTTTTTTGACTGAATATAAACCCTAGTAAAGTTGCCTGACGTTTAAGGGCATACCTCTTTTAAAACTAAATTGCCTCACATGCATGTATTTGCAGTGTCAGCACTTGGTAAACGTCTTACTTTTTCAAACCCTTGATTTCTACTAGTTTTCTGAGTTTAAGGGATTGGGGAGGGCTGGGGGAGGTGAATGCAGTAATAAATCAAAATAAACAACGTTTCATCTTTAAATGAATGAACGATCCTTAACTCTGCCCAACAGTTGTGAGCCAGTGGGCAGTTTATGCCATCCGGAATCTCACGGAACAGAACGAGCAGAACCAGGCACTGATTGCGAAGATGGAGCAGAAGGGGCTGGCAGACAGCTCTGCCCTCGAGAGGATGGGCTTGGAGATACAGCAACGAGATGACAAGTTAATTCTGCGGTCGGTCAGGAAAAAGCCCTCCTGAGCAAAAATATTAGCAATAGTCAAATCACTAAAATAAATTATAAAATGTTTTCCCTTGCTCAGCAAGCAAGTTTTTCAGTTTCAGTGCCAGTCTGTTGAAAATGTTGTGTTTGTTCTCAGAAAAACTGCCAGATGATGCTTCTGCCTCCCTGCCTCCCTTTGCTGTAAACATAAGGTCACCTGTGTGTTTATGTACCTGGGTAAATCAGCTTGTGAAAAAAGATCTTTCTTGACAGTTGGTCAGAATTTCATTACTTCTTTTTTCATCAGTAGAAGAATGTCATACTTGCAGTATCGATTTGTTATAATTTCCTTTGCTGAACCTGGAGATAATTATCGTTAAAAAACTCTACAAAGAACGAGCCCGTTTGCTGGCTGCCTTCTCCTTGTAAAAGATCTGTGCTGAGTCAGGGCTAAATAAGTAAAGTTACTAAGTCTCAATCATGGAATCTAAATATCTCTATTTATATAAGCATCAAGGGAATGTTGGATGTACTTAAATATTTAGTGAATTAAACACAATGTGCCTTTTGTCTATTTAAATAATTAGTAAACTGTCTTTTCTACCTTGATACCTATCAGTCTTCTTGACAAGTATATTAAAACCAAAGTTGAAGCTGTTGTGGCAACAGATGCTGCATTCCTTTGCACTGGGGCATGTCTCTGTTTTGGAGACTTGGGTGTTTGTTTGAATTTTATTTGTTCCTTTGGAGGGTAAGTCAGCCCACTTTCCTTTTATTTTGCACTTCTCATGGGTTTTCTGAACTTTGGCAGACTGCTGAAGAGGTAGTTTCTCACTGTGATTAATTCTAGCAGTTTCTTTTCACCCCTCTGCCTTTCCAAAACATTGACAAAACTCATTTCCAGTTAATTAATTCAAGAGAGGCAGAAGAATAGAAGGCCCTGCCTCTTCATTTTGGGTACCCTCCTATATTGTTGTTGGACCCTGCCACTGTGGAATGTGGCATGAATGAGATGGGGGAGAAGGGGGGTGAAGCTGGGGGGCAGGGGGAGGAGGGCACAGTTAACTCTGTGTGTGCCATAGCTTTGCCCTGGAAGCCAAAAAATATAAACCTCTGCACAAGCAAAACAGGAATTACAGCTTAATATTGCTGGTGCTTGTCTACGGTTACTGTCGTTGGATTATCGTCAGCCATGTCTAACTCAGAGGTCTCAGAAAAATTAACATGTTCATCTTCTTCTTGACATTTAATCCCATTCTTAAATAGAAGGGCAAGTTCATGTCCTTAAACTCCACGTTACATGTAACCGACCTTCATCCATGTGCACGAGCTTTTGCTCCTTCAGTTGAGTTTTTGATTTAAAATTGGAAAGAAGTACACGTTGCTTTGAACTCTGAGAAACACATCATGCTGCTCTAAAAATGATGGTGAGTAGAGCTGGACTGCTAAGGTCGTTTCAAGTTAACAGAAAGATGTTGATGTCTACCATGCCAACCTGGTGGGACTACGGAATTGACCCAGTGGAATTTTAGACACCTGATGGTTTTAAAGGCAAGGATACAAACCTCCTGCCTACAGCCATTTATTAAGTAAATGATGTCTGAAAAGGGTTAATGGCAATAGGAACAAAGGCTCTAACTCATACTGCTTTTAGTGACTTTTTACTTGAAAAATTATAGAGGACAAAAGCGTTCTTTGCTTTAACAAAGAGTAAATATGAATATAAGCAAATTAATTTGTTTGCTTTTAAAAAATAACTCGACAGGAATATTTTGTTGGGCATTAAAAATTGTATTGCAGTGCTGTCGTATACAGGTAGGTGCCTTTTGCTGGCTGAATGGAAATGTGATAGTGGTTCTTCTTGAGCACATGGTTTCTCAATGATTTCCTTAAGCCTTGATTATTGTGTTTAGGCCAGAATTCATTTAGTGTTTTCATTACTGTCGCATAAGATTTACAGCTGGGTTTGTAGGGGGTTTTGATCTTTATCTCCATAACACAATGGAAGATTCATACTTCTAGAACCTAAATGGGGGGAAAAAAAGAATTCTACTCTTACCAAAAAAGAGAAAAAAGGGATTATTTGGAAGGCTGCATCATTCAACTTTAAAAGGAAAGAATTAAACTTTTGCCAACAAAGGAGCATCAAATATGACATTATCTGAAATAAAGTGAAGTTGTTCTTAATTTGGCAATTAGAAAAATTCAAACGCTTTTATTTTAGTGTCACTACTTAGGAAACTCATGTTAGATAATTGAACAAAGTGAGGATGAAAAAATAAAATTATTCTGAATAGAAAATGGACTTTCTGTGCTTTCTGTGTAAGGAGAAAAATGCAAAGAATTTCCTTTTATTTAGGGTGATAAAGAGTTAAAATCCTGTTCACAAAGCAAATCCAGAGAGAACTTTGGTTGTGGAAAAAGCAGTGGGAGTCCGTTTTTCTTTTTAAGCAATGGGGAATAGACAGGGTGGGGTTTTTTTAACTTGATGGTTGTATACCCACCAATGGAATACACACAAACTCGTAAATATAAGCCAAATAATAACAAACACAAAAAAAAATAAAAAGAGTTTTGTGTGTTTCAGTACATAATGGAGTAATAGTTGTGTTTTCTAAAAGGGAAACATACGGCTTTCATAGTGGAGAACATGCTGATTACTGTATTGTGAGTGGCTGGCTTTTGATTTTCCAGGATGGATTAATTCTCGGAAGACAACAGCTTCCCTGTCCTCCCCCAGTGGAGTCCTGGTCTCCAATAGACTCGTTTTATATGCTCAGGGATTAATACAGCACAGCAATCAGTCATAAAAAGCAAGCTTTAGTGAGTTTGTAAAGGGGCAGAACAGGCAAATCAAGTCTTGTGACCATCTTATTGCTTTTGAGTGCTTTCGAACAATAGTGATCAGATTTTTTTTTTTCTTTTTTTTTTTTTTTTTTAAGGTCCATTTGTTATTAAAGCAGAATAGGGAGTTAGTTTTTCATCGTAAGTGGAGAGAATCTGGAAGAGCTTTCTGGCAAATTGTGAGAAATAACCAGAAATGTTTGCAAAGCTCTGAATATGCTTCTAATAATTTAAGTTATTTTTGCCTAAAGTGCTTGTAAAATATGTTTTTAAATACAACCCCCTTGCCCCCCAAAAAAATCAGAGGCAGTTTGTGCCATTGTCACAACCTTTATTTAACAGTCAGTTTGTATTTTGAGTTGATGCATTTGTGTAGTGACAATCCACTTCCACTTCCAAAGAAATTCTGCTTGATTTGCAAATGAGAAAGTACTAAAAATGTGAGGCTCTACCCAAAATTTCTCTCAGATTTTGTACCAAGCCTGAGCTGTGTTGTTGGGTTGTATTGACTTCAAAATTCCTGTCTTCTTAGTGTAGACTTCTTTGTATTAAATGGGGGCGGGGGGGAATTTATGAAGCAATGCAGAAGAATGTATTTTAGGAAGAAATTCTTCCCTGTGTGGCTGGTGAGGCCCTGGCACAGGATGCCCAGAGGAGCTGTGGCTGCCCCATCCCTGGAAGTGTCCAAGGCCAGGTTGGATGGGGATTGGAGCAACCTGGGATAGTGGAAGGTGTCCCTGCCCATGGCAGGGGGGACTTGAAACTGGATGATCTTTAAGGTCCATGACAACGTGAACCATTCTGTGGTTCTGATTCCCTGGACTTTTCCACTTCTTCCTCAAATCCCGGTGTCCCCCTTAGGCAGTGCGCACCGGCGGCTCCCTGCGGTGCTGTCCAGGGTCCTGACGAGCTGCCCCCGCTCAGCCCACAAACCTTTCCATGTCGAGAGCCGTTCCCAGCCTCTTGCAGCTCGGCCAAGGCATAACCATTCCAGTGGGGGGGTTTCGTGCTGCTTTAGACTCAATGGATTTCTCTAAGGGAACATTCTCTTCCAGTAGATTCTGATAAGATCCTGCAATGTATGAGGATGAGAAACTGGCATTAATTTTTGAATAGGCCTTAAGTATCCCTAAAGCAACTTTTTTTTTGGAAGCTTTAGCTATTGTCAATATAAATGAGGGTAGCGAATTTTCTGCTGGCATAATCCAGTCTGAACTTGCCTACTTGTAAGCTCTGGAAAACTTTAGTTTATACACTGGAAGTAGAGACATGGGGGGCTGAGCTACTAAATTTACTGAATTGATGTTCCAGTCATGGATCCAGTGTCTGCACGGGACATTTCTCACACTAGGTATGGATTATTTATTTATTATTTATTTATTATTTAATTTATTTTAGTTGCCCCCTCACTAGGGTGGTGCTGGCAAAAGAAGGCAAGAACTGGGAGACTCTCTGCGTTTCTCTCAGACCTGCCTGGTGGTGTCCATCTAACACGGAATTAGGAACTGCCTAGACTGTGGAAGGCAGAAGCAAGTAAAAGTGGATCATGGTGTGAAGGAGGGAGGAGTTCAGGTCCCAGGGAGAACTCCTGGGAGATGGGAAACACGTTGTCAGTCAAATGAGAGAGTATCTTTAGTTTGCATCTTCCCTCCTCCTGTCTGGACAATCACAGAAATTTGCTGTCCAAACAGTATCATTTTAGGAAGAGCCTCCCCTTTTTAGAATAAGATAAAAGAGTTGTCTTCTCTCACCCCAAATTTCATTTTGGGCAGGATTGGCACTGTATTGCTTTTAATTGCCTTATAGAATCATGAAACCATTAAGGTTGGAAAAGAACTCCAAGATTATCAAGTCCATGTTGGAATCAAGGATACTGTGCAATTTTGCTCAACATTTTCTGCAGCCTTACAGCTTACTCTAAAAGTAGTATATAATTCAGAGAATACCTAAATCGTTAAAATATTTAAATAGTAAAGAGAAAATATACAAACAAATCAGAGAATTCTAGTTTTGCATGGATTTACCAGGGAAAGGAAAACACAGCTGGAGATGAAGACCAAGGGAAGCCCAGGGCATTTAAAATAAACCTCCTGGTTTTTGCTGCATGGCATCTCATCTCCGTTCAAAAGTGGAGCTGATGCTGCACCGATGATGACGTGGAGATGTCACACAAGTTCCTGAGCAAAACACTGTAAGTTGCGCTTGGTTTTATTTAAATTTAAAATGGCTTCCATAACGCATTTATTCTAAACTTAAAGTTTCCTTTCATTTTTTAGTACAAGTAAATATTAATGTAGAAACATAATTGCACAAAAGGGATTTGTGTTTGATTTTTGTCATTTTGTCATTCAGGAAGTATTTCAACCTGTTTGTCCACTTGCAGAATTGTTACACAATGCCTTTAGTTCTGTAATAATTCAAGAGTTCTGAAAATCTTCATGCTATAGCATACATTCATAGTCAATATTTGTTAGAAGACAAACAGTCCAGTTGGTAATGTGGTTTTTTGTGTGGTTGTTCTTAACACATTTTCTTCTCCTGGAGTTTTGAAAATTTGATCAAAGTAAGCACAAAAGCTGTGTTGCCTAAGAGGAAAAGTCTCAATAAACCTCTGAAGTGGTAGTGCATTAGTCATTGAGAGGTACCTCACCATGGTAGTGTGAAAACATAAGCAGAACAAATGATGATGATGATCGCACTTCTACTGCAGACCTTGTTTTCAGAAATACATGTTTATGTAGTATTCATAGCACAGTAATAAGGAAAAAAATTTAAGATAAATTAAATAATCCATACTAAGTCCTCAGTCTGGGTGGAGAGAGGATTTTCAGCTGTTGTCCTGGGCAGTTTTGGTTTTGAAATTCTGTTTACTGAAAGTTACAAGAATGGTTTGGATTGGAAAAGATCTCTTAATACCATTGAGTCCAACCATTCCCCCAGCACTGCCAGGGCCACCACTAATCCATGTCTGCAAGTGCTGCATCCACATGGCTTTTAAACCCCTCCAGGGATGGTGTAGTGAACAAGTAAAAAATAAGGAATGTTTCTCCATTGCCTCTCTGAATATTGTTTTGAAAGTTAGTTTTGAACTGCCTCTAACAAAAATTTTAGAAACTGCTTCATTTTAGAAAATGAGGCACCATGTTTGAAGGCCATTAAAATAGTTTGTTATAAACTGTTCATACATCAGGTGACCAAGCAATAAAGGTTTGATACCTGAGAAAAGCAACCAATAAACTTTTTGATACATCAAGGGAACTTTGCTTGGATACCAGTGAGCAGCCAATAAAGTTTAAGGGAGCAAAGATCGAGTTCTTCACAGACATGCTGTTGCTCTGAGGTAGGTGTGAGGTTGCCACTCTATAAGCAAGTGCCCAACCTGCCGCAGGTTGCAAAATCTACAAAGTGTCAGAGTCTTTGCTGTCTGTGCTGTTCTTTGCTGTCCTGGCTGCTTGTGCCCCAGCCTGCTGGTCCCGCTGCTGTGGCTCTGCTCTGCTGCTGACTCACTGGAANGTGGTAGTGCATTAGTCATTGAGAGGTACCTCACCATGGTAGTGTTAAAACATAAGCAGAACAAATGATGGTGATGATCACTCTTCTACTGCAGACCTTGTTTTCAGAAATACATGTTTATGTAGTATTCATAGCACAGTAATAAGGAAAAAAATTGAAGATAGATTAAATAATCCGTACCAAGTCCTCAATCTGGGTGGACAGAGGATTTTCAGCTGTTGTCCTGGGCAGTTTTGGTTTTGAAATTCTGTTTACTGGAAGTTACAAGAATGGTTTGGATTGGAAAAGATCTCTTAATACCATTGAGTCCAACCATTCCCCCAGCACTGCCAGGGCCACCACTAATCCATGTCTGCAAGTGCTGCATCCACATGGCTTTTAAACCCCTCCAGGGATGGTGTAGTGAACAAGTAAAAAATAAGGAATGTTTCTCCATTGCCTCTCTGAATATTGTTTTGAAAGTTAGTTTTGAACTGCCTCTAACAAAAATTTTAGAAACTGCTTCATTTTAGAAAATGAGGCACCATGTTTGAAGGCCATTAAAATAGTTTGTTATAAACTGTTGATACATCAGGCGACCAAGCAATAAAGGTTTGATATCTGAGAAAAGCAACCAATAAACTTTTTGATACATCAAGGGAACTTTGCTTGGATACCAGTGAGCAGCCAATAAAGTTTAAGGGAGCAAAGATCGAGTTCTTCACAGACATGCTGTTGCTCTGAGGTAGGTGTGAGGTTGCCACTCTATAAGCAAGTGCCCAACCTGCCGCAGGTTGCAAAATCTACAAAGTGTCAGAGTCTTTGCTGTCTGTGCTGTTCTTTGCTGTCCTGGCTGCTTGTGCCCCAGCCTGCTGGTCCCGCTGCTGTGGCTCTGCTCTGCTGCTGACTCACTGGAAGGTCTTGGAGGGACTTCACTGGGGATAATTTTCCCCTTTGCACTCTGTGAGCCAGGACTGGACTCACAGAGGTGGTAACCCCTTTTCTGCGCTTCTCGTAATTCTTGGCATTTTCCTACTTTGCTATTTGATCTATTTCTTTCCTTCTTTATGAAAAAAAAAAAAAAGCAAGCTGAATGATCCCTTTGGATTCCAACATTTAAGCTAATTTGGGTTTTAATCTTGTTTTCCACTCTGCTGAGAACCTACTTCCTTTCTGCAGTTTTAGATCGGGGCAAGACTCACCTGTCCTCACCTTAAGCACATGGGGATTCCACCACTGCTCTGGGCAGCCTGTGCCAGGGCTGGATGGTCCTTTCCACACCCTAAACCCCCCTGGCACAGCTTTCATTTCCTCATGTCCTGTCTCTTGTTATTATTAACAGACCAATCCCAATCTGGCTGCACCCTCCTGTCAGGGAGTTATGGAGACCTCAGAAGGTCTCCCCTGAGCCTCCTTTTCTCCAGGCTGAGCTGTCCCCAGCTCCCTCAGCCACTCTTGGTGTTCCAGCCCCTTCCTCAGCTCCATTCCCTTCTCTGGACACACTCCAGCCCCTCAATGTCTTTGTTGCAGTGAGGGGCCCAGGACAGGCCCCCAGATTCACAGTGCCTCAGGAGGGCCAGCACAGTGACCTGTTTACTGACTGCTTATGAAAGGATTCAGCTTTCATGATAAATCCTATGTATATCACTTGCTTAAAATGTATTTAAACAACTTTGACTAAGAATCAGTTTAACACTGAGCATTTGCATGTTCTGTGTTGGCACTATTCTCACAGAACAGGTCATGGAAATAGTGTACGTGGGTTTTTTGAGGCGGGGTGAGTTTGGGGAGAAGCATCAGTTTGCTGCTTCAGATTACCTCTGTATTAATTGTGGAGGAAGTCACCTACATTTGCTATGGAACTATTCAGCTGTTAATGTTAAACGTAAGAATTTAAGTGGAAGGGAAGAGCATGCTGGAAGAATATATAAGATAGGCTGAGTAAAAAAGACAATCTCTGGAAAAAGATCTAAACAGTTATAGAATCATAGAATGGTTTGGGTTGAAAGGGACCTTAAAGCTCATCTCGTTCCACCCCCATGCCAGGGGCAGGGACACCTTCCACTAGATCAGATTGCTCCAAGCCCTGCCCAGCTTGGCCTTGGGCATTTCCAGGGATGGGGCAGGCACCGCTTCTTGGGCACCCTGTGCCAGGGCCTCAGCACCCTCACAGGGAAGAATTTCCTCCTAATATCTAATCTAAGCCTACTCTGTTTCAGTTTGAAGTTTCCCCCTTGTCCTATCACACCCTGTTCCTGTAAATAGTCTCTCTTCATGCAAGTCCAAGGTGACAGTGTCTTAAGAAGTTGAAGCAAGCCTTGCAGCTCAAGGCACTGTGGCAGGGGAGAAGTAGGTTTTTACTTCAGCAGTGATTTTAAAAGAGAAAAAAAGCAAATTCTGAAATTGTTGATAAACCATTTACAAAACCACGTTTTCCCAGACATGAGATGCAGAGTGGCTGATATTTCTGTTCCTTGCCCCCTTTACTCTGCACCATGCATTTCTTTTCTTATGCACATCACAGGCTGTGCCTACTTTTGATTAGAAGTGAGGCTGATTTACATAAACAAGGGGGGGGGGGAGGGCAGCGTTACAAGTGCAATAAATGGGAAAACATTGATAAGGAAATAATGGATGAAAATGCCCAACTATTTTCTTAGGGTGAAAAGCATCCTTAGTGACTAAATCCTGTGAGGAGCCTCACCCTTAATGTTAAGTCTTCTAAACTGGGCCAACAGGCTTGAGCACATCATTTCTGCCCCTCACCAAGGGTAAAGCAAGTGCAACAAATCACCAAGGGGTCTTACTAATAGTGTCATTAAAATTACAGCACATCCCTTGTCACTGTAAATGTTCGTGTGTCAACTAACTGTTGGCTTCACTCTCTTCTCTTTCCCTTGTAAACTCTTCCTTAGGGAAATTGTTTATTTCTACATTTAGACAGATCTTGGCACCTCCCATCAACTGTTCTCTAGGCCAACATTAAATTTTGTTTTAGAAGCAGGTTTTTTAGCCACATATTTTATAAAGTGGTGCAATTCCAGTCTTTGCCCCAAGCCCATGTTTGATGATACCAAGATGTGTCTGGAAGAGTTTCCTCCTCAGTTCTGTGTATTTCTCATTGCCAGGGCTTTTTTCTAAATTGCAGCCATCTGTTGTGAGTCTGCACTCCATGGGTTAAAGTTTATTTTTATATTAAGACAAGCTTTCATTATGTTTTCCCTCTTTCCCCATTTCTCCCACCCCCTCCCCAATCTGGAACTTTAGGCTTTCTAGTTAAGCTTTTATGGTGGCCACAAACAGGTGCGTGCTTTACAGAGGGTCTCATTCTGCAGCTCCCTCTGGCATCCCTGGCCTCCTGAACTCCCTTTTGCTACCTCCTTCCCCCTCAATAATTTTTTATGAATGATAGCTTTTCAGCACCCTGGGAACAGCTTGTTGGGAAAAACACTCTTTGTGGGGTGCAGTCAAATCCTACACATTTCTCCAAGGGTTTTCTATGAAAGGACTGGTTCTGTGTTGCAGGTATGACGTACGTGTGGACTCCCCCTCCCTGCTGGCTCCCTTGCCTCCTGCTTCTATGATTCACTGCGATAAATTTGCTTTTTAATAATGCTGGTAGACTCTCACCACAGGTGCTTCTCAATTAAAATCCACTTTGTTTAAAAACTGAAGGCTTGTTTAACTGAGCCCCTGGGGAGAGTTGTCAGATCCTAGGATAGGTGACACAAATAGATTGGTGACCCTCTGGAGCTGCATTGAAAATACCATATCCTGGGGTACCAGAGGGCAGCGTCACTCTGAAAACAAATCCGCGCGTTTGAGGAACCCTGGGTGGAATCCCTGGGACTTGTCGTTTTCAGTGTGGGGCCTTTTTAATCCATCTTTTAGCATTTTGTTTTGTTCCTGCTACCCTTCTCACACCCCCTACCCCCCCAAGTACTTTCACTTTCTTTCTAGTACTGATTTAGCTATTTAGAAAATACAAAGGTAAAAAGAACATTTATTTTTTTTTTTTCCCAAGAACAGTCTCTCTTTTGTAGTCTAAAGATATTTGCAAGAAATTAATTGGAATGGCAAAGCAGAGTGTGGAAAAAAAATTTGGAAAAAAAAGAAAAAGCGACTTGAAAGTGAATGACATTTTTTCTTTTTTTTCTTTTATTTTCTTTTTTGAAGAGAAAGGAAAATGTACTTTTGAGCGATCTGATCTTTTCCCTGCCTTCTTAGACGTGTATTTTTAGCATTTTGAACACATGTAATGTTCTCAGATATTGCTTACCAGAGCACTTTGAAATAACTATAGAGGGTGGATGGGATGACTCAGGGGACTGGTAATTGAATGCGGAGCCTTTTCACCTCCAAGTCCCCAGTTTGAATCGAGCCCAAGTTGAGAGCGACCTCGTGGTTTCCCTCAGATGGGTGTTTAGTGGCCTGTCTGAAGTGAGTTGGTGGTCTCAGTCCAGCTCTTGGCAAGCAGCTGCCACATCACAGCAACCACGGCCGCACTTAGTGCCAATTATCAGCCGGGCTGGCAGCGCTGGCAGCGAGGGCAGGGATGGAATTAGCCTGTGCCGCTCCTGCTGTCAGAGGTGGTCCCTGCTGCTCCTGGAGCCCTTCAGCAGCAGCAGCAGCAGCTGGGTTTGGTGCTGTCGGCCCCGTGGGATGTGCGTTCTGCACTCTGGGGAGGTGGCAGCTTGTCCTGCTCCCGAGTGCTGAGCCGGTCCCTGCGCGGGTTTGGTTTTGCTTTGCCTTGTGCGGGTTATCAGTGCCTGGGTTCAAGGGAAGCTCCATGCATGGGGATTGGACTTTCCCACACGCCCTTTTTCAGTTGGATTTGTTTTCTGAATTATCTGCTAAGCCAAGAATGAGATTCTTCACATTTGTGAGTCCAGAGAAGGGAATGGAATTGGGAAAAGGGCCTGGAGTACCAGGAACAGCTGAGAGAGCTGCAGGGTCTCAGCTTGGAGAATAGGAGACTCAAGGGGGGACCTTCTGGCTCTCCACTACTCCCTGACAGGAGGGTGCAGCCAGGGGGGTCAGGCTCTGCTCCCAGGAAACAAGGGACAGGACAAAAGGAAATGGCCCCAAGCTGTGCCAGGGCAGGTTCAGGTTGGACATCAGGAGGAATTTCTTCACCAAAAGGGTGCTCAGGCATTGGCAAGGACATCCCAAGGAGGTGGTGGAGTCTCCATCCCTGGAGGTGTCCAAGGAGTGCCTGGACGTGGCACTCAGTGCTCTGGTCTGGGTGACAAGGTGAGGATCAGTGACAGGCTGGACTCAATGACCTTTGGAGGTCTTTTCCAACCTGAATGGTTCTATGAGTCTGTGGTTTCAGTCCATTTGTTTGATAACAGTAGTCACACTTCTGGTACCTCTCGGCTCCCAAAGTTTCCGTACCACCCCGTTATTTTGCATTACTTCTTTCTGAAGTGGTTTTACGTTTTATCTCTGAAGAAGTTCTGGGGTTTTTTTCAGAAGCTAAACTAATATGTAGTAATTTTGAAAGTGTGAGGACAAAATAGATAATTCTTACCCTTTAAAAGCCCTTATATCTGAAAAAAACTCTTGCATACATATCTTGTATTTTGGGAGTTTTAGAGTATATCCCTCAGAGATTCTGAATGGTGCTTTAATGGATTCCAAAGACCACAGAGGATCCCTCTGCTGGCAGTAAGATTTTGGGTTGATGCACAAATCTTATCTGTGGCAATCTCTCTGCAAAGTCATGAAAATTTTCACATGTAAAAGAAAAGTTGAAGTAAATATGGTTTACAACATTTTAAGCTGTAAGACAGTTAATTCTGAAAATGGGGAATTCATTTTTCACATTCGAAATTTCATTCAAGGGAACAATATTCAAGTGACACAATTCTAATTCTAATACAGTGAGTTTTCCCCCAAGTACTAAACTAAGTCCCTTAAAAACCAATTTTTGATTTTTTGCCCCTAACTCTTAATGTTAACTGTAATTTCTGTAAAAATAAACATTTCCTCAAGGTATTGGCAGCCCAAATAGAGATGGTGAAACCGAATGTAACAAGAGTGTCCTTATGAGGATTTTTTACCTCTAATTTGAGACAAATGACTGAAGTGAATAGCACAAGTAGAAACAATGAAGATTTTTAAGCTTTTGATTTCTGGTATTGGTAAAATGGTAAGGAGGATTTTGTATAATAGGAGATCTAGGTATTGCCTGTTGAGGGGACAGGGATGCACCTTTTGGAATCTGTAGTTTAGGTTGGGGTAACATCCTGCTGCACACATCCAATTAACTAGGTAGGATGATTTCCTCGTTTCTGGTCACTCACTGATAGCTGATTTGGCCAGGCTTCACTGGGAGGGGATGGATTTGGGCTATCTTTGCAGAATATGGTTTCTTTTTATCCAGCAGGAAGACAATAAGGAAGCAGGTGGGAGAGCAGCTTTCTGGCTGGGAACAGCACTGCTGGAGATGAAGGGGAGCCTGGCTCAGGCCTTTCTCTTGTCTTTTGGACAAGGTCAGGAAATTAACTCTTGAAAGGCTCTACAAGGATAATCCCATGCTTGGTGTCTTGAGCAGTCCAGAAAAGAGGCCAAAATAATTGTTGTTTGCAAGTTGAGATTAGTGGGTAAAGAAGATGTTGTAAGTGATTTGCCTCAGTTGTGAAAGAGATGTGTCCCTCAGCAGGAACTGGCGGTGGCTGAGTGTTCCCTCTTCAAAGCTCAGGCAGGAAGGAGGACTGTGCATAACACTGCCCTCAAAACTTGTCTTGGAGCACGTGTTCATAGTGGAAGTGCTGTAAGTCTGGGGACAAAGCCTTCTAGATACTGATGGTTTTATGGAGGAGGCAACACTTTCTTCTCATGAAGGAAGGACATGGAAAAAACTGAAGTGTTAAGCAGTTGGCAAGGGCACGCTGTCTTGTCTCAAGAATGCCAGGAAGGAGGCCTCCAAACAAACCAAAGCCCTGGGAGTGAGGCTATCGCCGTCTCTTCCTGCTCAAATCAAATTCTTTTTCAAGGCATTTCCAAATAAGGGTGAGGAACTGAGCACTGCAACCGCAAGATGACAGTGCAAGGCTGTTAAAACCAAGGCTCCTTTTTCTTTCTACTGAAAGTAATCCATGTCCAGCCAGGAATCAAAGTGTCTCTGTAATGTGCCATGCTCCAAAACAGACTGTCAGAAACATATACAAACCCTCTTGGAAAAATAAATGATGAGAAAAGCTTTAGCTAGAAACGCCAGTGTAAGAATGATTAGCAAGTTGCATGTTGACTTAACGTGATTTTAATCATGGGCTAGTTATTCATCTCAAGGCTAAAAGTGCCACAATCTGTCTCTTGTAGGGGCACAAGGCACATAAAAAGCACATGGCAGAAGTAGCAGTTGCATATGGTAACAGTAGAAACCAAAAAAAAAAGAGAACAAGAGGCAGAATTTCCTGGCTAGTATGAACTAGCCTGAAATCAGTGGAGCTTTACTAATCCATACTTTTGAAACCCTTCCTTTCAGCTTCCCAGTGTTACAGCAGCAATGAGCCATGGAATAGTTGTTGTGATGCCTCACTGAAGTAAAAATCAAACCACTGTGCTACTGAGGGAAAGAAGGAAAGAACAATTTTAGCATGTAAGATTAGGGCAGTGCTGTCAGGGCGTGACCAACCTGGAGTTTGCCAGTACTTGAGCCCACTTGCACTTTGTATAAACTCCTAAATATTCGGGAAACCTTGCAGTGATGTTTTGTTTTCAAAAGCTATCTGGCGGCCCAAGTGTCCATACCCAACAATTAAACCAATAAATTCAGAGGCCAGCCTTTAAAGTTCAGAGCTTCAAATGCTCCCACTAGTGCATTATTCATGGGCTTGGTTTGTTCCTTTGATATCTCTCTATGGTGTGATCTATATAGCAGAAAAGAACCCACATCTGTCTGTTTACACCACCCTGGAAATTCCTGTGGGCAACCAAAAAAGTCAACCACAAATAACTGCTGGGCTACCAACAAACATAGTATCTGGAGTGCCTCCACCCACCTGCCATCAGGCAGACTTCTAAGTCTCGTTCGAAATGGGAAAAGTCAGATCAGGGTGGGAGGGAGAAGTAGAGGGAGGGCTGGGGGGAAAAACTAGATTGAAAGACTAACCAGAAATTAGCAGAACTAGGGTTTTTGCTTATTTTTTTACATGGAGTGGGTCACGTGTGGGCCCTGAGCTGAGCAGCATGGCATGGCACAGTGGATGTCCTTCAGTCAGATCCTTTGACTCATTGTGGGGTTGGGGACTGAACCCATTTGTGCTAAAAGGGGACAGTTTCTTCTGAGCTGTGTCTTGAGGAAAGGTGAACAGAAAACATCATGTAAACCATTTGGAAAATTCATTAAAGATTCTCCAACAGGATGCTGGGAAAGACTGTAAATTCCTGTTTTGCTTGAGCCTCTGGGGACTCCGGTCATTCTCACTTTAGCTGCAGGTTCTCTTTACATTGTTGTGGGTCTTATTGGAGAGGGTAACAATTGCCATTGGTTTGAAAAGATTCCCAAAGCTTCCAGTGATGAATTCCTTATCAAGGTTTTTGCTCATCCAGTTATTTTCAAGTACCTGAACTAAAGAATTTGGGTAGTGTTCTCAAAATCAATGGAGGCAGGCATCCACAAAGTTGGATCTCATGCCATGACCCTTTAATTCTTGAGAAGTATGGAAAATACTCTGATTTATTAAGCTGATCCTACACGATGCTACTTGATTTGCAGTGTTCAGAGAGCTTTTGTTGTTATTTACCTCACACTAATATTTAATCACTCTGATGTTTCACTTAATTTATGACTAAAAAATAAAGCCATGGTGGAGATGGTATGAGGATTTCATTGTCCATAAATAGCTTTTCAGTACATCTATTTTTGAGGCTTTAATTCTTGAGGTAATTTCTCCTCTGATGCAGATCATCTCATGTGCTGGAGTGTATCACACTGATGTTGACTCGCCTGCTTGGAAGTTTGTTGGTCTTATAGCTTTTATTTCCTGAATCTGGGGAGCAGCTTTTCCCCTTCCAGTTGTGTTGAGTTTTCTGAGAAAGGGGCGCTTTTTTGACTCATCCTGGCTTTCTCCCGTGTTCTGTTTATCCTTACTGCAGAAGATGGCCACGATTCCTCCATTTCGTGCAAATTGGAGGTAGTGCTGGGGTCCCTGGCAAGTTCCCAATACAGGTCTCAGATGACTTAAATGCTTCCCATGGGTACATTGACACATTATTGAGCAATTACATTCTCTTGTGGCAGTCATCTGTGGAATAAGTAAACTGCCTCTGTGAGCCCCACGGTGATATCACGCGCCATAAATGCATGCTTGGCCTCCATTGTGTCAACAATCCCTCACGTTCTCAAAGGCAGAAATGCCAGTATAATTCTCAGACTACACTGACTAATAAACAGGTTAGTTTTATTACTTGTTTCTACCTTGAAAGGCAAGATTAAATTTAATTTATAAGGCTACCATAAAAGAAGGCATATGGGTAAGCATAAAGTGATTATTTGTTTATTCACTGTAAATTTATTAATTTGGGATTTGGGGAGCGAAAAGGGAGGCCAGCAGAAGAGAGTGACTTACATTTAGATTTTATCTTTTTTTTTCTTCTGGCTAGGGAAAGATTGGTCATGAAGATCAGTTTCTCATCAATAACTTTGGCAAGACTATGACATACATTACTGATCATTCCCAGATCTGCTTGCACAAGCAGAATATTTATGCAACAAGATGTCAAGAAACGCTCTCCTGAAAATCAGGAGATCTTTGATTACATAGTGTTGTGTAAAGTTAATGATGGAATGAGTCTCTTTTTTTCCCCCTCCCTTTAAAAAACTTGTGTCTAGATGATTTGTAAAACTTTGAAAACTCCCAAGGACAGGGAGTAACCAAAAAGGTGACATAACTGCTTGGGTATTCATTAAGAGCATACACTAACTATCATTAATGAGATAGCCTGTGCTTTGGTGCTTTCTTCAGCCTTTGAATGTCATTCAGTGATGTGTGGTTGAGGCTGATCCGTCCCAGCCCAGCACACGGGGAGTTTGGGGTCCCAGCACACACAGCTGGGGCATGTCCAGCACCCCCAAGTCCTTCACCAAGGGCTGCTCTGGATGACACTGTTCTTAGATAAATGTTATGGCCACCAAGTGTGTTGAGACTTCTGAAAGAGAGAAGCCCAACACTCCTGCCTGAATCACCCTGAAGGTGTCCTACACATGAGGCCAATCGGGTTGTTTCCCGTGGATCTTTGTTGTGGCCGGGGACAGAGTGCAGATCCCAGTGTGCTTTTCAGGGTTGTACAGTATTATTCAGTCTGGTTGAATGACTACCCTCTGCTTTGTCATCAGAGAATATTTATGACCATCGAAGGAAGGCTGAGTTCCTGGAGACGGGATAACGCATGGCTTTCTGCTGCCAGACAGAGAGTTCCTTTCCGTGGTCACACCAATGTTTTTTCATACTCCCACGGACACCACAACTTTTTTGGATAAGGAAGAAGATGATGGAACACAGATGAGGGGAAGAAATGGCCTCAGAGAACTTGGATACGTGGGGGTATTTTTACCCTTTGGGGTTTTTTCTTCCTGAATTTCAATGAGTGACTTATTGGAAACTTCTTTGGGTTTGAAGTGTTTTTTTTCTTCTTCCACACACACGAAACTGTTTCGGGTTGTTTTGTTTGTCTTTGTTTATAATGCAGCTGAGATAGGGTGACTTGATATTTTTAAAATAGAAAACTGATGCCTTCTGAGGGATTAGGGGGAAGAGAGGAGGACTTTACTAGCTGAAAACATGGGTCATACAAGGGCAACTTTTTACTGTGAAGGTTGTGCTGGATATGGGGGAGAGGATTTGGTGAAAACTGGTGTGGAGGCAAGAGTAATGCTGCTTCTCCTTGGGTGCCAAATCCACTGCTGGTTCTCCAAATTCCAGATCCCAAGGGTCCCTGCACCACAGCCACGTATCTCTTTTTATTTATTAACTGTTTTTTCCGCTCTTTCTTTTAAAGTGAATTCTAGATTAAACTTTCCCAGCCCATGGCATTGGAAACTATCAGGCATGGAATGCCAAGCAGGTGCCTTTAATTTCACTCACTGGCATCCTGCTATCCCCTATCACTCCGTGAAAATAAACCTAAAACAAAAAAAAAATCTTGTCTTGTTGGTGAGGTAAATGAATGGGATTACAGATCCAGTTTTTGAGTTGCTAAGATGCAGAACCCTCACAGAAAATGTTCAACAGCTTGTCCCTTCTTGTTTTGATCATTGCCAAAGCCTACAAGGCTCTGGTACTTTAGAGCATCTTCTGAAGCCTGTCACCTGCTGAAGGCTGCCCAGCTCACCCTGAGGTGACAGCAGGTTTTCAGAGAAAGAAATTGTCAGCGAGTTGTCCAGTGTGTTGAGGAACAGGAGTATAATATGTCAATGACAGAGTGTCTTCCAGGGATTGCCAATCAAATGAGCAGCATGAGTCTCCACAAGAGGCCTCTCCACTTGATGTTGGGAAAAGCACGGTGCTGTTTTCCATGTTGTGCAATTAAATTAATGAATAGTATAAGGTATTCTACTTTTGCAAAACCGTCACCCTTGGGATAACTTACTCATTTGAAAGGATTATTTCCTTGTCATTGCTATGTCTATATTTAAAATATTATGCATATGCTAATATTGGCAAGTGATCACTTTAGGGTAAGTCTCTTTGATGGTAATCCTCTTTCCCTTCTCTGCTGTCACTGCCATTCCAAAGCTTCCAGAGTTTGCTACGGGAACTATTCCCACTGGAGACAGGGATTAGAAATTAATGAAATAAATTCTGTTGTTCTGAGATTTCTGAATAACATGTTTGCACTGATGCTGATGGGTTCAAGCACAAATTTGGATATGCTTTGCTGGCTCCTGCAGGTGGACTGAGATAGAGGAAGAAGATGTCTGGTTTTACATGTCTATAATCACCAAATTTTGATTTTGTTGTTCTGAAATAGTTGAGGTTTTATTTATTTTGAGAAGTTTAGCAAAGGTACACTTTGTGCAGATGCACTTCAAACATCAGCAGATGAGCGCCAGGAAATAATGTTGGACAGGGCACTGTTACAGTCATCCTTTCTACCACTTCCTCTCAAACTGATATAAACAGATGCATGTTTTTATGTCCTTTCCCTTGGGAAAGGGAGAACTCTGAGTTCAAGTGATCAATATGTGGCTTTTCCGTGGTTACTTGGGAAACTTCATCCCTGAAATCCTTTTTAATCACAAGTTATCTTGCATCCTTTGACAGCACCCAGCTTTTTGTTTTTCATCTGCTGTAAGTTATAGAATCTGGCTAAAAGGAAGAAAGCTGCATGAGCTGGTTTATGCAACAATAAAAACAGGTATGTGTGTTTGTGAAAACTGAGGAGTTTTAAAAAGGGAAATAATCACTGTTTTAAAAGTAGTGATTAATTTTAGATTTTAAATGAACTGTAGACTTCCATATTCATTTACTGCTCCTTGCAAACATTTTTCATGTTTTATTTTTTCCCTCAGCACTTTTAGCAGATTTATGGACTCTGGATTTGATGGCTCCTGGCATATCATGGTTTCTCTTCACTTAGGAAGGCCCTGAGTGAGGCAGTCCTGTGTCAACATGAGGTGCCGTGGCTGTTTTGTGGTGATCAGTGCCAAGACACTCTGGTGTGCAATTCCTGGATTGTATTTATGATTGTATTGCAGCTCTGGACAAATCGCATCTGGGAGGTTTTGGAGGACAGACGTCTGGTGTTCATTTCCCACTGACACGCAGTAACATGAGTGGTTAACAGCCAGTTGGATTTTTCTGAATCCTTCCCATACAGACTTTGAGTTCCCATGTTCTCAGTCATCCAAATAAAAGGTGAAGGTTTAGGGTTTATCTTCTCTGGAGCTGAAGCTCTGCAAAAATACACGTGCAAAGGTCGCTCCAAGAGCAGCAGAGATTGTTCTTACAGCTGGAGCTGCTGGGCACCGGGTGAGCATGGGCCTCCCAAACTGGATATGAAAGGAGTTCCTGAGCCACAGCTTCCTTCTAGACACTAATGGAAGGGTGAGACTTTGCACACCATGCTGCCAGATTTGCAGGTTTGGCAAATGAATTGTGAGGCAGATTGTTCGGGGGGCTGGAGGAGGTGGGAGGTCTGGGAAGGTCTGTTCGTGGGACGGGAGAGAGGTGGGATGTCAGTGCTGTGTGTCTGAGAGCTGTGCTGGGAGATGCTCCTGGACCTTCCACCAGTTTGTGAGGCCAAAAATGGGGGTTGTTGGAGGTGAGAGCTGGTGTTTTCTAATGGTATGGAGAGCAATTTTGACAAAGCCGGATGCGGGCAAACACTATTACAGGTACAAAATAATAGCACTAATCAAAAGGCACAATAGCCCTGTGGTACACACAATGGAGGGGAATTGAGAGTTCTTTTTGACTTTGCCACAGACCTCCTGTGTTACTTTCAGGCAGCCCCTTAATCTCTGCATCCACCATCTGTGAAGCAGCCAGGCTTGGAACAGTTTGTGTCTGGAAGCATGTATCTAATTCAGCTGTTATTATCAAAGTTAAATATTAAAGAACTGTTGTGTTATCATAGGATAAAACCATGCCACACCATTTTCACTGTGAACTTTGTTCTTTTGCTATTACATTGTTTTTCAGGAAAAACAATGTTTTCACTGCATAGGAGTAAGGCAGAAATTCATGATGCGTGTTGTGCGAGCTGGACTTGTAGATCTGATGTCTGACGCTAAAATAAGAGATGCACGTTAAATGCCACTAGGAGGACTTCAGGGCTGTTGTTCAATATAATGAAGCGCAAGTCTGGGCATTGAAAGTAAACAAATAATAGAAGACATTGTAGAGATCAGCCTTCCAAAGTGTTTGGAAAGTTTGTAACAGGCACATAACTTGTTTCTGACTGTAGGCATTTCTCATCCCCTTGGTGACTGGCGTGCTGCTCTGAATTCGTTGTTCAAACTTCCATTAATGTTCTGTGTCAGACAAGGAAATAACTTAGATAAGATCAATTTTCAAACATGTTTCTTCAGGAAGGAGCTAAAGAGCAACCCTGAAAAATATCTACCGGGATGGAAAAATTCTGATCTTTGGGAAAATAAAGGAACTGCTGTGTGAGAGGAAAAATGGCAATACATTTGGAGGACAGGTGAGTTTGTTCGCCAAACTATGCAACCTTCAAGCCTGTCTTTGAAAGTGCATGGTCAGTGTATGAGGAGGTGCTTTCAGTTTTAGGAAGCACTGGTAAATGTCAAAA
>VYZR01040262.1:105274-116322 GCA_013400675.1 Oxylabes madagascariensis | reverse complement strand
AGTGGTTCCAGTAGATGAGACCCACTCAGATAATAAAAATGTGAGTCAGCTCTCACTCATGTGCTAACAGAGAAGTCAAATTTTCTCTAACCAACTGTTTTTAAATTTTCTACATAAACACAATGATGCATCAGGATATGTCTAAAAATAGTTCCTCCTCCCGTGGCGGATATATCCACAAACCCTGCAGAAAACCACTTGTGCTTCTCAAACACAACTACTGGGCTGTGAAGCTGTGGGTGAGTGAATGGGCTTGGTTAAGATGAGTTTCAATCAAACTTTAGCTAAAGATAAGAAAAAAAAAATAGATTATAGAATGTCTGTTCCGAAGGGAAGCAATGAGCTGAATGTGATGCCGTGGTTCCTCCATTTAACACGGATTTGTCAAGACTCACACTACTCATTGGTGTGATGAGCTTCTCTGAGTTTCTTCTATTTTTGCTAGTTTCTGGAAGTGCTGTGTCCTTCTTGGCATAGCTGTTTGCTTTCCCAAGAACTATTAGAAGTGCCCCTCATCTGAGCTGGATAGTTTCATACAAAAATTTAATTCAGCTGAATTGATGTATGGCAAAAAAGGTCACTAGAGCTGTTAGTTTTGCTGTGGTCAGCTTGAGTAGGGCCTGGCTAAAAGGGCAAGATAATATTTGAATGTGAGGTAGGGAAAGTGGTGTTACACTGGAATGCAGAAAACAAGTTCATTTTTACATTTCTGCTCTTGCTTTTTAGAAATCAGCCCATAAACCCGTATTGATCTGCTGTTGCTCTGTTACACTGACCTACTGTTGTGTGGCTTGGTGAGAGAAGAGACATCCTGACTCTCTCTCTGTTGCAATGTTGGCTGGGACTGGTTGAAGTGCACACAGGTGATGAGGCACTGGTGGGGACTGTGTGGCCAGGAGTTTTAGGGTTGGCTGTGGAGCTGGACACACACGTGGGAGAAACAAGGATGGAGAGGATGGGACAGGGCAGTGGTGAGGTTTTTTGTCGTGTGGAAACCCTGCTTTCTGTGAATCACTGGAGCCAGTGACAGGCTTTGTGCTGTCTGCTATAGGAGTTCCTTCTGAGGACCATCAGGATGTCAAAATCATGGGATCACAGAATGGTTTGCCTTGGGAGAGACCTTAAAGCTCGTCCCATCCCACCCCCTGTCATGGGCAGGGATACCTTTCACTGTTCCAAGGCCCATCCACACTGGCCTTGGACACTCCCAGGGATGGGGCAGCCACAGCCTCTCTGGGCAACCTGTGCCAGGGCTTCCCCACCCTCACAAGGAAGAATTTCTTCCTAATATCCAATCAAAGCCTACTCTCTCTCAGTGTGAGGCCATTCCCTTTTTCCTGTCACTCCGGGCCCTTGTCAATAGTTACTCTCCATTTTTGTTCCAGGTTCCCTTCAGGCACTGGAAGGCCACAATGATGTCACCCTGCAGCTTCTGCTCTCCAGGCTGAAAAAACCAAATTCCCTCAGCCTTTCCTCACAGCAGAGCTGCTCCATCCCTCTGGTCGTCTTGGTGCCTCCTCTGAACTCTCTCCAACAGCTCCATGTCCTTCCTGTGCTGGGATCCCAGGGCTGCAGGTGGGGTCTCACCTAAGGGCACCAAAAAACTGCCCCTGAGTAACCACTCAGTAAATGACAGATGTTGTTCTAAGCCTGACACGAAGAGCTCAGCTGCCATACTTTCACTGAAAATTATGTCTCAGAAGAGCTGGGTTTTTTTTTTTACACCTGCTCAAAACCTGCCTTGTGAGCTCCACAGCACCAGGAATTGGTCCTGCAGCTGGTCTCTCACACACAGACCTGGGTGAAAGCCCAATATTTCTGGGCTTTTATAAATCCAGATGTCAAAGTTCCATCTTAGATTCCTCTTGAGCCATGGAAAACTGTATTCTTGAGGGTGTTAGTTCAGTACCCTGCAAAAACGAGTTATTGTGGTCTAAATGAAGTAATAGGCATCAATTTTGGATTTTCAAAAGTCTTCTGGAATGACATAATCCTGTTCCCATTTATGCCACTATTGGGATTGAGGTGGGCTAGAGTTAGATGCAAAAAGAAGTGCTTTCAGAAATCCTATCCTAAGTACAGAAGAGGAGTTAGGGGTGTCAATGTGGTGCATTCTTCAAAAGAAATGAAAAACAAAGAAACCCATTTGAAGTATGATTTCAACAAATCCTGCCATTTTATGCAAAGAGGTGTTTCACAGATATGTACAGTTTCTAAAAAGATAACTTCAGCATTAAAACTTGAAAGATTACCAGTATTCTTTTACAAGTTAAAAATAAAAAAATCTGGCTGGGTTTTTCAAAGCAGTTCTTAATTTTAAATATAAAATAGTAAGTGTTGCATGGGTTGTATTTTGCCTTAATCCTCAAGTGCATAATCCTGAAATAAATTTTGAGCTAAGTCTCCTGTGACCAGAAATATTCCTTTAAACTCTAGGGACTGAGCCAGCTATAGTTTCATTTTATGCCAACTAGCCAGATGTATTTTAAAGAAATAAAATTCTATTCTAAGAAAAATAAATTCAAAACTCTTTACCATAAAGTCTAAAAAATAAAGCTAAAAACCAACATAGACTTTATTTCCACGACAGCACAGAATAAATATGAAAAAAGTCAGTGTCACATGGGATCAGAACTGATGTTTGTGCATTGCAGGGC
Source organism: Oxylabes madagascariensis (assembly GCA_013400675.1). NCBI lineage: Eukaryota > Metazoa > Chordata > Aves > Passeriformes > Timaliidae > Oxylabes > Oxylabes madagascariensis. The sequence continues at coordinate 113,665 of VYZR01040262.1, read as the reverse complement.
ATTGCCTGAGCAAGGACCAGAGCAATTGCCTGGACACACACAGGAAACAAATTGCTGCAGGGGTTTTATATTTGATAGTAGGCATCTCCTTACTTATAGATCACTGAAACCTTTTCGACCAAAAACCTTGTAAATTTTTGCAACTTCAATTGCTTGGCTGAATTTCAAGAAGTTTTGCTTTGACTGAAAAGCTCTAAATACTGAAAGAGAAGCACAGGACTTGACAGGCTCTGTGGGCATTGGGATCACACACACAACTGACTCCTGGCAGTGATTTACAAACAGGGGCTTGGAATTGTTCTGAAGTTACACCCTCAAATACATGCCGGTGCCCTGGCTTTCTCTCATTCTTCTCCACCATCCTGTCCTTGCATTCCCTTTTCTGTACTCCTCTGTTGTGAACATTCCTCCATTCACCACCCCTGCTGCCTTTTTTCCCCTATTTGCTGCCACTTAGCATTACACCAGCAGAAAATTACTGCAGGAGAGACTTCCATAAAGCAGCAAGTAGACTTAAAATCAAGGAACAGTTTCAAAGATGGGTTTGTTGTGTTCCTGTGAATATATCATAACTGTAATGAGGGTTTGGAATGCTTCAACATACGCCATAGGGGTAACCTCATCGTTATCCACCCACAGTGACTCTGATCTTGAGCGATCTCATTCCATATCCTCAGCATAGTTCTGGCATGTTCCCTCTGTATGGAGGGGGGGAATAGAGAATGACCTTCCTTTGAAATCCTAGATGTATTTACATGAGACCATGCCAAATGCATTAACAAGTGGTGGAGTGAAAACCCTGAGTGAGTAAACATGGTCAGCCCAAACACATGTAAAAATATCTAAAATTTTGTAGGAGATCATGCTTTGATATACACCACGAACTATAGGAGGAAATGCCAGGCCAGTGGGAATCTGCTCTGTTCATTTATTTTCAATTGGTATTTTGTCATGGCATGGCAGGTCACGCTCTCAGGGAACTTTTAAATCTCCTCTTTGCAAAGTAGATCTGGTTCAGGTGACAACCCTGTTTTGTTGTGACTGACATGGTATTTCCTCGCACACAGTAGCAGCTGATGGTGGTGGTTATTTGTGATGCTGTACTCTTATATCCCTCCTTATCTGCTGCATCCCTGCTCAGAGAAAAAGAGAAGGTTGCTGCAACTAAGCTTGAAGTAGATATCAGGCCAAGTGCTTCCCTGGTTTTGGACGGGCGTTCCTCCCTGGAGCAGCATGCCTAGGCTTTGAGAGGCACGTTATGATGAGTGAACAGCTATATGAGGAACTTTCAAACCTTAAATCGTATCCAAGGAACCTCCAGTAATAAGGGCTTCAGCTCCTACCCACAAGTGGTCCTGCGGGAAAACTGTTCTTTGGCTTTTATTTCCTGAAAGGAAGGATTGTATGGCAGTGTTGGGGCTTCGGGGTCTGTATAATCAAGGCTCGGCATGATGAATTTGATGTACTGGCATCTGTTCTGTGTGCTTTGTAAGGCTTCCAATAAAATATGAATTAAAAAGAAATATGCTTCATATGCCTATATGGGACATATGGCAGTTAAAGCTTTAGATATGGCATTTTTGTTGAGTTAAGAAGGATGTGTTAGAACACACATCACACACATAGTTCTTACAAAAACAGAAAGGCAGGGAAAATTTAGGAAGCCAGTCAATGTGGATCTGACCTTCAGTGGGGGGGATTTTCTGGGGTGCCAGGGTTTGCTTCAAGCTTAAATGCACCTTTGAAAACTGAAGCTCCAGGCTGCATCATGTTACTGCATATAATCCTTCAAAGAGGGCAAGGTGTGAAAACAAGCTAATAAATGTGTAACGGCTGAAGGAAGAATTTTACAGATCAGAGTCAAGGTTGCCAGCCTTTTCCCCACCACAAAACCCCAACATCCCTCTCCAGGAACTCAACCCAGAGTATTAGTTTTGGATGACTGCCTTTGCAAGTCAGTACAGTGCAGATGAGGACCCTCCCCTATTATCAACTTCCAGCCCTTCTATGAGTGCAGAAAAGGCAAAAATAAAAGATGAGGCTGCAGTTTGGGTGATTTTGGTCTGCGATGGATTATTCAGCACTCTCAATGTGCCCTGTCTTTCCATTGTGATAATTAGAAACATGATTAGGTAAATCAGTTGTTTCCTATATTGCTTGTGTTTGGTCCCAAAGCACAACCAGTCACTTTTTCTTCCTTGAGCTTTTCCTTCAGCTCCTTCCCCTGGCTCCTCCTCAGGGCTTGCCTGCCAGAGCTGCAGCCCAGCCCTGAGGTGGGACAGACCAGAGAAGGAGCCTTGGGAGTCTTGCCAGGAGCCTCCCCATACTGCTCAAAGGTGACATCTCAGCCCAGCCCTCTCCCCTGGTCCCACAGCTGTGGGCACTGCCTGATCCCACTCTGGGAACAGAGAAAGTTTTGGCAACCCCTCTGAGAAGCCCTTTGAAATTTTGGGGTTACACCCGTAAAGCAAAGGGCTGTTAGGGCTTTCTGCACATGAACTCCTCCAGATGCCATTTGTAGGTTTCTGAAGGAGCTACAGACAGAACTGAAAAACAGAGTGCTCTTCCCCTGGAGGTGATCCAAGGGAATATTTGTGGAAGATACTTCACAGGCAACGGGTAGCTTATGAATCCCCTGCCTCAAGTTTATGAGATGCATTGAAGAGAAGAGGAAATGCTTTGGAACATGATTTGGTTTCAGTCATTTGAGCTGATCATGAGAAACCCACTGTTCAGACTGGCTGCTGGCAAAGGCAAGATAGCGCCCTTGAAAGTTTTTAAGTTCAGTGCACTGGGCTGACAGAAAACAGTTTATCATCATCCTGTGCCATCCCCTTGGAGAGCTTTCTCCGGTCCCAGCACCGTGTGGTCTCTTCCACGTGGCACCTGTGTTTCTGCTCTTCCTGAATGCCCCAAGACTGTGAAACATCTGGGTTTGTTCTGCTTTTCTTCTGACCCGGAAATGTCCTTTCCTGCGTCTCACCTGGGACATAACTCACCATAGCAGCACTAACCCATGTTCCACAACTGGAAACAGTCTCCTGGGCACAAAGACCAAAGGCGGCTCCTACTTCTCAATTTCTTCAGCGTATGGGTGGGCTGGAGCCAGAACCCTTTGAGGGAAAACCTCTGAGAAGGGAAAATGTGTGAGAAGCACCTGAGGCCCCTGCTAGACAAGCTGTTCCAGAGCCAGCACTGCCCTGGGGGACAAGAAGGCCAATGNGCAGGGAGCTGGGACCAGATGAGATCCCTTTGAGATCCCTTCCAACCTTACCCAGATTCTGTGTAAAAAAGAATAAAAATTCCCTTTCTCTTATAGAGTAAATGTAGAAAGTGCAACTAATTTCTAATAGTGCAGGTGTAATTCAAGGCAATGCAATTTCTGCCAGCTCTAAGAGCTTTTATTGCTGGAAGCAGACAAGTGAAAAGCTGTGTGAGGTGAACATGAACTCCACATGAATGAGATTGGGAGAGAAATAGAAAACGTTTCAGATTGTTTTATATCGAGGCAGAAACCATCTACCTGCTGTGTGTTGGGGTAATATATTCTTGATGCCTGGTCAGAGGCACCTGGTTGCCATCACAGTGCACACACATTCATTACCTGCTCCTTTCTCTGGGACAGCTCTCCTCCCTGCAGTCTTCTTGCCAGAGGATACGGTAGCAATGACTCCAGGCCTTGCTGGGCACAGCTCAGTGCTGCATACATATGACCCCATGAAACCAAAACATACTCTCAAAGAGCTCTTGTACTCCAGGCCTTCCACTTCAGGAAGGATATTCAATTTCAAAGTATATTTATATATTTACTATAGCACTTCCAAAAGCAGGGGTTTTTTTTAAAAGGTTATAGCAACATCTGTTTGCCTTTGATGGAGACAATTCCTTTTGCTTATGTTCCCTATGCTGTTGAACTTCTGAATCTTACAGAAATCTTCAGCATTTTACAGGTTTGATAGTTTTTGGAGTAAGTGATTGGAAACTATTTGGCTGCAGAGTATTCATAGATGAAACTAATAGTACAGCAATGCACATAAGGCCCTGAGCTTCTTAAGTATGTTGTATTTGCTAAACTTAAAGAAAAAAGCAAAGTCTCACTATATCTGTGGCTCATAGTATGTTGTGCGTGACACGTGGCAGCACAAAAGTGAGTTTTCTGGTTGCCCCATAGCAATGAAGTGGGCAAAAAAGTGGGGAAAAAGTTCAACAGCTTTGTGAATCCTTTGTGGAATCTTCAGTGTTCAGGACTCATGAGTCTCACAATAGTAAGATGATTGGATTAAAAATGTGAAATGCAAAATGTGAAACTGGATGGGTTGAACCTTGGCCATAAACACTGGTTACACTTTTTAGCTACTTTTTGCAGCTGTCTGGTTTGGCAATACATTTTTCTCTAAAAAGTAGAGGTCCAAATTCCCAGTGGCCGTAAAATGTAACATCAAATACTGGGAGATGTGTCAGTGCAACTCCATAGAAACAGGTTAATGCCAATTAATTTTGTTTGACTGTCAGCTATGCAGTCGGTGTTCCCCTGAATATAGGAAAGCACTTTATAATAATTTATTGGAGCATGCTAAAATGAGAGACAGCATTTCTATGTGAGTAAAGAGTTACAGTAATAAAACCCTCACAAAATATGAACTGGTTTGAAGTCTGTTAGTGAAAAGTGAATGCATCACTCTTACCTTCACCTCAGCTGCTGTTTGTTCTGTTGATAGTTAAGCATGAACTTTGGGAAAGCTCCTGTTATCCTTGCTCCCACACTTTTCTATTTTGTATTTGCCCTGGAAACTGTCTTTCAGCTGGAAGTAGCAATGGCACAAGAACAGGATATTCTTTTGGGAATTACAGAAGAACAGAGTAGAAAAGCTGGACAAGTTTGGTCCAGCAGTCAAAGGAAAAAAATAGCTTGGGGCAACTCTTTTGGGGTTTCACCACCCCTTTTCAGCATTCATAAAACTGCACATGAGTTTTCCAAGCTGGGCTTGAGGCCTCTATCAGGTGAAGAGAGGTAGGATTACAGGGTCCGTGAGCTTTGGGAATGTGATTGGTCCGACAGCAAATGCACAACTCTAAGACTGTTGTGCTTTGTTGTAGAGGAACAGAAAGGGCAAGGACTAGAGAAATATGAATCCTAGTCCCAGTTTTGACTCTAACTACAGATGCCAAGAGGATGGATTAAGGCTCTGCTCTTCACTTCGAATGAGAATACCTTGGTATAAAAGTATAATCAAGACTCATGATTCCTCAAGCTGTCCCAGCTTTAAGAAGCATATGGCTACCAGACCTCATGACTTCTCCTAGTCTGTTCTTCAAGGAAGGGTAAAGAGACTTAAATATTTTGTTTATTTGTTTGACAAATTCTTTCAGTGAACATGGAAGAATGTGGAAATTACAAAAATGCAGAAAATTAAGCTAAGTCCTCCCAAATATTAACCCAAAAGTGAAATTACAAGTGTGGTGGGTTTTGTTGGTATGTGCTGTAGTGAAAGCATAGATAGAAGCGGGGAGAAGAACCGTGATTTTAGGTTTATTCCTAAAATACTTGTTTTCAAGAGGCAGTCTAGAGCCAAGGGTTATGTTTACTCTAAGATATGTGTTGGAGGACAATACCTACCACACAACGAGCATCTTCCTGGCTTGGATGGTATAGCTGGATAGCTGGGGAGTTGCAGCATTAGTTAGCAGCACAAAACACACCTGTTCTCAGAGGGTAGCTCACCCAGGGCTCTTAATACACTTGTCTGAGGGAAAGGAGGAAGATGATGTTCTCCTCTTACTTGTTCATTGCATCTCTTTTTGTTCCTTCCTGTACCCTTGAAGGGAGTATAGGTGATTCTGTGTCTTCCAAAGAGCTGTAGTAGTCTACAACTAAGATTTGCTGGAGTTGTTTTTCTTTGTAATCACCTCTCTCTTCTAAAAGGAATGAAGAGGAAAAGCAATTTCTGGTAGTATCTGAATGAAGATCATTTGGTACAGTGAAAGTTCTTTATCCCACAGCTCCAATTATCTTAAATAAACAAAACCTTGCGGGTTTGTCCCATGAAAAGGATTTCTCTGATTCTCTGTGTGCTAAACCATCTCATTTGAATTATACCAGGGATTAGCCTGGGAAATGTAACGCAAATGACTGATTTTTTTTTTTTTTAATAGATCAAAACGCCTTTTCAGTTTATGAAAGCCTTTTTCCCATAATTGATATTATTCCTTCTATTTCTTCTAAGTCCTTAGAGGATTATGAATGTCAGTATTAGAATAAAAGAAAGATTGCTTTAGATAATTTTATGTGCAGGGCTCCGTTCCAAAGGAACCAAACTCACATGGGGATGTTTGAGAACACGATTAAAGGGACATGATGAAAATAAGGTGGGGGTGAAGAAGACCAAAGGGGGGGTGAGAATAAAAATCTACAAATCAGACTCAGCATAGGTTTCCAGTACAGCTGACAGTCAGTACAGCTGCACTTTTGGTCATTGCAATCCACCTTGATGCTGTCACACAATGCTGATTCAAGATTGTTTTCACTTAACACTGGTGATTCTTCTCCTGACTTCAGTGAAGCTTTCTAGTAATTGAAGTAACATGATCTTGTCCTAGATCCACACAGGACACGGCTGCAGGGGACAAAAGGCACAGAGACCGTGTCCCTCTGGCTGCAATGTGTAACACCACAGTTGTTTTCGGGCTCAGGAGCAGAAGATGCAGTTTTGAAGGACAAATCTCATTGTATAAAGTCATATTACTCCATTTCCTATGGGAGAAGGTGTTATCCCATATCACAGAGATGATAATAAACCTCTTACCTGCAGCTCGGACAGAAGAGAGCAGTGGCTCTTTAAAAGGTAAAGGGTTTTCCTCTTTTCTATGATGTAAATGTTAATAAATGGTTTTGAGATTAAAAGCAATATGGTTTGAAATCACATCTCCCATCAAAAAAATACAGTGAATATGCTTGTAGAAGATCTTTTGCCATTGATTTTAGTAGACGTATGGGAAATGTCCTAAACTTGTACCAGTCAGCCTACAAGTTTTTGTTGGCAGGCAGAGATCAAGATTAACATTTCCACCAGATTTTTTTGTGCATTGGCTCTAGCTACCTTAGATTAAACATGGGCCATAGTTTTTTTCCCTTGGTCTGAAGTGCTTTTCCCTAAATATCCATAGAGCAAATAGTGCCTCTATAATGTTCAGATGACTTAGCCACTTCAGGTGTTGATACCATTAAATCTGCAGAATGCCATTGGTTTAGAAGCTGCAGAACTGAGAACTGTCAGTTGAGAAAAGCAATGAGTTTTGCTCTAAAGCCAGGTTAACGATCCAGGCTAACACTAAAAGTTAGTGTTTCACAGAGTTAATGGTAAATATAGGAAATATTTTAAAATAGATCTTACGGTGGTGAAACATAGATGAACAAAAATCTGGAATCCCACTCTAAAGCAATATGCTGCAGTCCAGAAATAGTTAGAAACTAAGTATGAAGTTATGGAACTGTGATGTGGCGCTCACCTACTTCTGGTATCATTTAGAGGTCTTGTAACTGTATTTATTAGACCCAGCTTTGGGCCATGTGGACACCTCCTCACATCTTGATCCCGCACCATCTGGTTTTACCCAGCTACTCGCTTCCCAACGAGCAAATTATGTGACTGGTGGAGATTTAAACTGCTCATGGCAACTTGAGCAATTGCTGCCAAATGATGTGGAATTATAATCCAGTGGATAGGCATTCCTGTCAAGATCATTGAGCCCACAAATGAAAACCTGTAATTCTAATTTGCTATTTAGGAACATGAAAACAAGATCTGTGTTTTCCATAAAGCTGAGCCTGCACCTGATAGCTCCTGTCAGAAGACGCCTTGTACTCCAAATCTTTGAAAACCAAAACCAGCTAACAAACTGCTCCAATAAGAGTTTAGGAAAGGAGAATTAGGCACCACTTTGAGAATTTCATCTCTGAACAGATGGAGATTGGCATAAAACCACACTGACAATGACTCAGTGCAGTCTTTCCCAAAAGAAGTGAAAGATGGCATGGAAGCTGGCCAACGTGAGATCAAAGCAGCCATAGCAAGGCTGCAGAGAAGTCAGCTGCTGATGAAAAGCAGAGATAAAAAGCTTTGCATGTTTTTGTCTGAAGTCCTGTGAGCTTGCATTTGTGTGGGTAACACTGATTTTATAATGAGTCACTAGAAGGAAATGATTAAATGAAGAGTAATTGTGTGTTGCAACGAAAGTCTGAAGGAAGTGGTGTGTCCCCAGTCTCCTGGTGTCTTCAGACAAAGCTCCTTCTGGAAGGTGAGCACTGACAAGACCTAAGTTACCAACTCAGGTGCAGAGTAGTTCAGGGGTATTGAGCTGTGCATCTCTGCTGACTGGCTGTGGGGCTGAGAG
>VYZR01040262.1:94132-105264 GCA_013400675.1 Oxylabes madagascariensis | reverse complement strand
GCTTTTTCATCTCTTCCTGTTGAATAGTGCGATTCATTCTGGCAACTGGAAAAACTTAGATTCAGTGCCACCATGNATATAGGAAATATTTTAAAATAGATCTTACGGTGGTGAAACATAGATGAACAAAAATCTGGAATCCCACTCTAAAGCAATATGCTGCAGTCCAGAAATAGTTAGAAACTAAGTATGAAGTTATGGAACTGTGATGTGGCGCTCACCTACTTCTGGTATCATTTAGAGGTCTTGTAACTGTATTTATTAGACCCAGCTTTGGGCCATGTGGACACCTCCTCACATCTTGATCCCGCACCATCTGGTTTTACCCAGCTACTCGCTTCCCAACGAGCAAATTATGTGACTGGTGGAGATTTAAACTGCTCATGGCAACTTGAGCAATTGCTGCCAAATGATGTGGAATTATAATCCAGTGGATAGGCATTCCTGTCAAGATCATTGAGCCCACAAATGAAAACCTGTAATTCTAATTTGCTATTTAGGAACATGAAAACAAGATCTGTGTTTTCCATAAAGCTGAGCCTGCACCTGATAGCTCCTGTCAGAAGACGCCTTGTACTCCAAATCTTTGAAAACCAAAACCAGCTAACAAACTGCTCCAATAAGAGTTTAGGAAAGGAGAATTAGGCACCACTTTGAGAATTTCATCTCTGAACAGATGGAGATTGGCATAAAACCACACTGACAATGACTCAGTGCAGTCTTTCCCAAAAGAAGTGAAAGATGGCATGGAAGCTGGCCAACGTGAGATCAAAGCAGCCATAGCAAGGCTGCAGAGAAGTCAGCTGCTGATGAAAAGCAGAGATAAAAAGCTTTGCATGTTTTTGTCTGAAGTCCTGTGAGCTTGCATTTGTGTGGGTAACACTGATTTTATAATGAGTCACTAGAAGGAAATGATTAAATGAAGAGTAATTGTGTGTTGCAACGAAAGTCTGAAGGAAGTGGTGTGTCCCCAGTCTCCTGGTGTCTTCAGACAAAGCTCCTTCTGGAAGGTGAGCACTGACAAGACCTAAGTTACCAACTCAGGTGCAGAGTAGTTCAGGGGTATTGAGCTGTGCATCTCTGCTGACTGGCTGTGGGGCTGAGAGGCTGCCAAGTACCCACTGAATGGCTTATTTGGCTCTGAGGGGAGAACTTTGTCTCACTGGCCTTGTTCAAATAGCTCTTTCACAAGTTTTCTGATCACAGAACGAGCTCAGATAGACTGTTACAACCCCAAACTACATTGAGTTAAAATTCTACAGGACTCTTACAGGTGATGGATACCCTCTAAGACTTCCAACTTTATCCATAATAAATGGACTCTGCTGTTTCAGAGGGCTGTTTTCATGCTCCTCTGCTTTGCTGTATCACAGCATAAGTGACTTCCCCTGCAAATCTATCAAAAGCCTGACAAAATTCAGAGTATATCACGGCAAGCTTGGAAGGTTCCTGAGAAGGGAAGGGGAGGCTGGAAATGCAGGTTTTAGTATGTATTGTGGTATCACCTAATCCTACCTTCTCATCAGAGCCTGCTCATGGGGAAAGCTATGGGAAAGAACATCCCAAAGAACACCCAGACTGGTGCTGGTGGTCATCAGGGGCAGGGCTGCTTTTCCAACCCAAACCCATTCCNTAAGGAGAAATCCTGAATAATTTACAGTTGTTTCATGACTGTACATTTAGATGCAAGGAAAACTGGATAAATTTACAGGGTTCTGGGGGAGAGGTTTTTTCTTTNACCACATCAAACCATGCAAGTGTCCTGTAATGTCATGATTACAGTGTTAGGCTCATACCAGTTGAAAAATACGACTAATTGAATATTAGAATATTCCTTCAATTATATGTTTGGTTGTCCACATAGGTACAGGCAATCTGTTANATTTCAATTGAATGCACAAATAAATAAATAAATAGCGTGCTTTAAAAATGCAAACTGGACAAAATGGCAGGAGGCACAGGGGTGTGGCCACTGGGCTTAAAAAAGCATACTTTACTTTTTGATGCTTTTGCCTGAAATAGCCTCATATTTTCAGGTCAATTTATGGCCAAGGAAAACACAAGTCAAACCAAAGCCCACAGGAAACTGTAACAACTCTAAGAAAGGCCAGCTAATGAAGGTTGTAGAAAAATCACTGTGAATGATATCATTGACCACTGGCAGTGGGAAAGTCTGAGGACTTGTAGCTGATCGTGAACAGGGATTGGGGAAATGAAATGTTAAAATATTCTGGATTTTTATTTATTTGTCTTCTGTTTTCTAAGAATCCTGGGAAAAACAACTTTATTATGATTACCACCCATTGCTTTCTGACTTTTAAGATCCCCTGAATGCAATTTATGCCTGTGAGTTGCTATAGATACAGGACATGAAATCTGTTCCTGGCCTTGCTAAAGTTGCTGGGAGTTTTGCCATTCAGTAGGGGAGAGATTTCACCATAGATTTTCAGTGCCACTATCTTAGCTTCTGACAGAGTCAAAATGCTGCCACTTCAAAGAGCAGCACTTTGCAAAGGAAAGGAGCCCCCATGTTTGTAGAGTTGCTTCTGTGACTTTATTGGCATTGTGTGTGCTGGCACAGTGAGAAGAAGGTGCATGGGATAAGAATTTGGGTGGCTCGTTGGAAACAGCTTTTCACAGTTTCAATGAGGACCTCTTGCTAGAAAGCAAAAGTGAGGAAGCACAGTAGCAAATTGAGAGGGCTCCAGGTGGATATTGAGCTGGACTTATTAGATAACAATCATCTTCTGATGCCACAAAAGGGCTTTGTGTTCAAGTATCTTTATGTGACTGGCCCTAATCTTTTGTTAATGCATCTGAATGCCCTGGTTTGTGGGCTGGGGTTGTATTGCTCTCCTCTCCTGTCTTTCAGAGACTTGATTGCATTCGTGTGGTGGACTACATTTTCACACAAAGCTTGCATCCCAGATCACCTTTCCTGCTGTTTCTGAGCACAGACTGTGCTTCTGTAGTATCTGTTGCAATGATTTTAATGGAAATGCGATACTGGGAAAGCAGGAGAGATATTGTATATATGGTTTCCACTGCTCAGAAGTCAAGGAGCAAATGCCATACGATGAGGCAACTCTCAGCAGACCTCAGCCTGGGGAATGTGGAATGTGGCTGCACTACCCTGATGCTTTCCCTGGAGGAGAGGTGGGAGCCTGTTTCTGAGCTGTTCCTGTGCTTTGGTGTGAGCAGCAGCTCATGGCACAGTCTGTTTGGTGCTTTGCTGCTGCTGCTGGACTTCAGTGCTTCAGCCCCAGCCTGTTGCAGACATTCCTACAAAACTGTGCTGCGAGATCACCAAAGCTAAAACTGGAGCAGAAGCAAAGTCAGCCAGGGCCGGGAGTGAGCGAACCCAGGACAAATCCATAGCTCTGTCTCCCAGTTTAATGCCTTTTTCCACCAAACTCGGTGGGTTGGGGCACCTTTCCAAGCTTCAGCATCTGGCTAACACTGGAATTAACTGGCTGAATTTCAGTCCAAACAAACGGAAGGTGACACAGGCAGGTGTTGGTGTGGTTCATCTCATAGAGATGGTGAAGGAACTGTGTTAAATACCACAGTTTCCACAGTTTTCTCACTATCATTGCTCCCCAGAGTCCAAAATGCTTCACAATGTTAAATTATCTGTATTAAAACAGTCTCTCCAATGCAACTGGAGACCACCCAGAACTGATCCTAGATACAACAGCGTTCTCTCAAAGGAGATAGGCTGAAATTATTTGGAGTTCACTGCCCATGGGGCATATTCTGGGCTGGATTTATGCACACAGGCAGTGCTCAGGGGATTTGTCTCAGAGCAATCTGTTTCTGGCGTGCTTTGTTTCCAGTTGTGTAATGGAACCATTTAAAAAATAAATAGCAGTTTAAAAATAAGTGAGTGATCTTCCTAGCTAATGTTTATCCAGGATAACTGGCATCCATGTCCATGTTAAAAAACCTTTGCTGGCTTTATGAATCTGTTTATTTAAGTATCTGTATTTGAAATGAGGCTTATAATATTTGCATGTTGAGTAGCACAGAATTTCTTTTATCAAGAAAGCTTCTTCCCTATATAATTCTATGCTGTAGAGAGAAAGTTGTGCTTTATAACAAAGCTTACTGACATAAGAAAACAAATGAGACCTGTCAGATTCTCAGTAGCACCAGTTGCTCCAGTTTAGTTTTGTCTGCCTCAGTCGTTTGTCATAGAGTCCAGATGGTGTTAAATCAAACCAAGAGTGTGAATTGGAATTGTTATTTTGTTCATTTGTACCTGAAAAAAAGTATGTGAGGCCATCACCAGAGGACTTTAGAGAGAGTTTTCTGTGTGATTTTTAAATGAAAAACAAATGACTTATCACGCATAGATTCTGTATTTGCAATTTTTATGGTCGAAGGCAATGTGGAATAAATTAAGAAGATAAGAAGATGTGAGACACTCTTAGCACCTGTCTGTTTTGTATGTCTCTGTATGGATTGTCCTTCAATTTTACATTAGTCATTTGATGGATTCGCCACATTGTCCCAAATGTTCACTTCCTCAATGGAACTGCCTCCATCTAGGCCCCCTTTTGGGCTGTGAGTGTTAAATGTCCTCCCGCTGAAATATACCTGGTACTCATTTCAGCTGCGTTAGCTGGTGTCCATGGTGCTAATAGGAAATACAACAACACAAGTGATGTAATTTAATTATCTAAAGCCATTTTGAAAAAGCTTGGATCTTTCTTAACCAGCCTCAGTGTAAGTTACATTGGAGTGAGCTTACTGAGGGGATTTGAAAGACAGTCGCAGGGATCAGACACCGAGAGTTCATACCCGTACCAAAGGAACAGAAGAATTACAATGCTCTGCGGAGCTTTGATTAACTGTCTCCAGAGTAAATACAACCTCTGGAAACAAAAGCTTTCTCTCACACCAGGCCCCAGAATTGGCAACTTTAGCACATTCTCTTTGTTCACCTCCAGGATGGCTGGCAGGTTCAGCCAAAGGAGAGGGACTGTAAATTACAACAAAAAGGGAATTAGAAGATGTTATTTTAATCAGACTACTGAATGACTTCACTGCCGAGCTAGTGCACTGTGTGCACAGTAATCAGACTTCTGTGGGCCCGGGCAGTAGCTTTCTCTGTGGGGTTGTGCCGGAGGAGGCTCAGAAAGAAATCTTTCAGCACACCCTTACGGTTGAATGATCAGGCAAGTCCTGTATCCCTTCCCTTGTACTTCTATTGTATCTACTTCAGACCACTCTTTGCATAAGCAATAAGGCCGGATTGTTTTAGCTGGCATATCAGGCACCAATTTTGCAAAACATGATCTACTTATGTAGACCTGAGTGCCCACAAAGAGTCCAACACCATTCCAAAAGTAATTCAGGGGATCCTTGCTAGGAGCTGCTGTTGAATGATTAACTTTCACCCAAGCCCCCTGCACTATTTTAAACTCTACCCTTGGTCTGACAGAGAAATGCAAAATATTAGAAAGTTCCTTGTGCTGTGCTATGCTTTACATTGTCAGAGCTATAATCTCACTGTTAATTACTGTGTTTCATTTCCCAGTCTGCCATAGCTCTCCCATGCAGGCAAGCTGAATTTCCTTGCAGTATTTCAAGTGAGATATTTACTGCCAGTGTTAGCCAAAGAAAGGATTTTTGAATGCTCCCTTATCTTGAATTATTTTCCCTTTTCTTTGTAGGCTGCTTCACACTCGCTTTTCCTAGGCTCCAAAGAGCCCTCAGCAAAAGTGACCTGCCTTTCCCACAGCAAAGTTCAGGAGTTGTCCCCCAGAGTCTGTTCCTGAGAGTTGGCATGCTTGAAGCAAAACCAAACTGCAGGATTGGATTTTTCAAGGGAAGATACCTGCCATTATTCAAAAGAAAAGTATGTTTTCCATTGAACATTGCCATCACATAGTTGGCAGCTGCATGAGCAAGAGGGAGCAGGACTAACTGACTGTGCCATACTTAAAAACATAGTTGAATTTTAATTGCCAGTTGTGAATCTGTTTAACAGGATCATTTACAGAAGAGCATTAATCACCTGAGTGTTTCCGTGGAGCTTAGTGGAGTGAATAACATGACTATTTGAACTTCTCTTATGGGAAGGAGCAGCTGTTGGTGCAAATTTGGAATATTCTTTACTAGGCTGTGTTTTTGGGGAAAATGTGTGCGCAGCCCTGATTTCCAGGTGAAGATGCACACCACTGTACTCAGAGGAGATCCATATTGCCTCGCTCAGTTTTCTAAAAGCTTCTCTGCTCAGGGCAATCTCCACATTTGTACCTCTGTCATCCACTTCCTTTTCCTGAAACCACTGGCACATGTCCTCGAACTTCCCCAGTTCTCTGTGTGTCAAGGCAAGGAGAACCTCACAAAATTCAACTTCTGCACGTGCAGGTGAGTGGTGGGGTCCCCTGGGTGGAGGAGTGACCACATGGGGCTGTGCATGTGCAGGTGTGTGGTGTGCCCATCAGGGCTTGGCAGCTTCTCCAGTCGTTTCTCCAAACACAGCATAAACGTTTCCCTTGCCTGGTCTTTTGGGGCTGTCTAGAGAAAGCCTTGAAAAGTCCTGATAGTTTTGTTGGGCTATGTTTAACCCACTCACTGATGAGGGCTGGGACTGATTGGCTCCTGATTGTCCTTCAGCACCTTAAGGCCAGGCCACTCCTTGGAAGGGCAGTTGTCTGAGGCATTAGGAACTCTTGTTTTACCACTTCATTACTTACCTGGACAGTCATCTCTTGCAGCATATATTTTGCTATTGCTGGTATCATGCTAAATTAAAAAAAAAAAAGAAAAACACTCTAAGAAAAGTAAAATGCTGTATAAAAGAAAACTCAAACCAGAATTCACGACTGTTCCTTAAATTTGTGACTTTCTGTTCCTTCTATGAGAGAAATTAGGGACCTGGGTTTGTTCCCTCCCCCTTAGCCCTGTTGAAAGTGAGACTTCTGCTCCTAAACTACTTCAGCCTTTTGGAGTGATGTTCAGTGTCTTTGCCATCTGTTTGTCCTCCCATCTGTCTCTCCTCCTTGCTGATGCTGCCAGCTCTCTGGAGCACTGCTGCTTCTTGCTGCTGTTCCTGTGCTGTGCCTTTGGACTAATATGGTGGGATCCTGGTGACAGCTCATGGTGACAGCACCTCGGAGCAAATAAATGCAGACTGGAGCTCCCTGTGGACGCATCTAAAATTTAGGCTGGAATGACCTGACAAGGGGATGTTGATATTAAATGTTCTTTTCTGTTAATTGGCTACGTATGGTGGCCTGAGTAAACGGGTGTATACAGGGCTGGGTGCAGCAGTTCAGCATTCAGGAGGTTGTGTCTGCAGGCCGGGGTCACAAACAATGAGGGTGGAGGAACCAGGAACCTTCAGCAAGCCCACAAATTGTGGAGGAGTCTAATGCAGGTGGACAGGGCAGCAGCTGCTCCTCAGGGCTTGCAGATTCCACACATCCAGGTACAAGTGATGCCCTGATCCAGCCAGGCAAGGCAGCGCTGATGCAGCCACCCCCAGGGCAAGGAAGCAGCAGCAGAGGACCATCAGCTGCCCTGGATAGATCTGTGCCCAGCTGTAATGTAAAGGAAGGTGCAGAAGGTATGGGTGAGACTGGGGCCTAGCACAGATTTATGTTTTTTTTAATCTCGTTTTGGTTGAGGAAACGGAAAATGCTGCTATGTAAAATATGACGAAGCTGTATTTATTTAAAAAAACCCCAAACAATAGAAATCGACAGGGAGTTTATTCCTCCAGCATTTTCATGTAAAAGTTAAGATCTTTGAATCAATGTTTTAAAGAGAGGAATTTAAAGCAAGAAAACCCAAGACGTAAGTTTACCTAATTTAAAGCAGAAAACCCAATATCTGGGCTCACCTAAATGAAGGACAAGCATGCATCAGTTCCATCAGAGGCTGATGCGAGGTGCACAGGAGATACTATTGGACAGTGGGAGTTGTTACTCACTGGGCTGTGTCTTTGCAAGTGGGAGTTTGGGGTCATAACTTGATGGCTCTAAATCTGGCATCACATTGCTCAGTGGAAAATGTTACAATCTCTGCAAACTCTAAGCATTCTGTGCCACAAGCCTCAAACTTTCACCACTTGACTGTAACACCACCTGTGTGTAATTAGCAGCTTGACAGCAGATGGTCACTAGAAAGTTACGTTAAAATGAAAAACCTGGGCAACCTGATTTCCTATTTTCCTATTTTCTGGTCACAAGACCAGACACCACAAATGTATAGTCCCTTCTGTGCACATGTTCTCTCAAACATTTCACAGAGGCTTTACACTTTTAACCAAGGATATAGCTGGTTAAATGCACACGAAATATGTTGTTATTCATCCGAATATTTTCAAATTAAAAGCTATCTGTGGTGTATTTTACAGAAACTGTTTCAGTGTTAGCACAGCACAGCCACATGAAACCCACCTGGCCAGCCGTGAGGTTTCTGGTTTCAGAGACAGCTTCACTGAACCTGGCCCTCGTTGCAGAGTTAATTGGAAATATTTGTCCAGGGAACTTGCCTGGCAGATTTCGTGCGTTGTTTGATTTCCTCATTCTTGGTGTTTAATCTGTCATATCAGAACGTGCGGTTTGGTGCAGTTGGTTGGCACCGTCCAGAGGAGGGGATGGAGCTGGCAGGCGAGGCCAGCAGCCAGTGCAGCTCCTGCTCCCGAGGATCCCCAGCAGCTGGCAAGCCTGGCGAGGAGGAGGGGGACAAGGCTGTGCCCAGGGATTTTGGAGGAGGAGGAGGGCTGGTGGATGGCTGCCTGCTGATAGCGGGCGCAGGTTGGGTCTTTGGCATTCAGTACAATGCCCTCCTTAGGGGAAAAGCGATAGGAGTAGGATATCTGTGCAGGGTTGCTGGCTCAGTACCCCAGTGTAATTGCCAAGTAATCCTAATTGTGTTTGTTCTTTTATCCAAAATTAATCTAAGTCATCTGGACTCTTAAAAGTGAAGGCACTTTTTTTCATTGCTGCTCTAAGAATAGATGAATCTCTTCTTCCTTGCTCTTTTTAAACTTTTGAGCAATACCTTGACTTTTTTTAAGGCCATTTCCCCAAGTTTTTTCTCTTAAACACCAGTGACAAGAATATGAAAGGAATTAGAAAATTATTATGGGACTAAGACTCATGCACAAAAGACACGTTGATTCCTTGTCCTCCAAAGAGGGCAGTATCGGTTCTGCAATCAAACCTGGTGTCCACGAGTACAAAAGGGGTTCATGTGCCCTGATGTATGTGGTAGGTACAAAAGTAATGCATGGAACTATCTTTGATTAAAAAAACAAACACCTCCCTCCCCCAGACAGTCTAAAAGGGAATAGTCAAAAACCTCTTTCAGGTTTTAGAACTGAAAAAAATGTGTTCTTCTCCTATGCTTGTGAAAAAATGTTATCTGTCAGTGGTAAATAGCAAAGTGGGTACACTTCTGACTTTATTCATTTTGCAATAAGTTATTTCTATCTCTTTCTCATCAGCAAAGAGATGCTTTGCTGCATGGACAGATATTTTTCTAATTCCATATTAATTTCCCATAACATCCCATCCCTTAACATTAGATAGGATACAAAAATGATGTATTTGATACATCTTTGAGAGTTGTCCTCTCCACCTAATTTTCAACAAATGGAAATGTCACTATCCATATCCTCTTCCTTCTAACCACAGATATGCCAACAGTTTTCATAACAATACTGTGTATATGAGAAGGAAACTGTTTTTTGAGGAAATGTACATACAGCTCTCTGGATTCCTCTTTGTTACAAAATCTGACCAAGAAATAACTACTTTAAAACTCTGCTGACTGAACCTGGGGCTCTTTGGAGCTCCCAGCTAACTGAGGGTTGGTCTTAAACCATGAACTCTAAGCTTAGTGCTTGGAAACCATGACGGCAGTATCATTGGGCGTTTTGCATCAGTGAGGGTTCAGGATGTGGCTGTGTGCATTGCCCTGTACCTTATCCCAGTTCCTGTTTTCTTCTCCCTTTGAAAGCCCTGTTTGAAGTTGCTTCTTAATCTCCTCAGTTGTTGACTTGAAAATGCAGCGGGGACCTCCGAAGTATGAGTCATGCCAGCCCTCAATCATCAGTATTGTCCAGAAATGCTCTGTTTCCCTTCTCATCTCTTCTTACCCCTTAACCAAGGGCAGCGATGATTCATAGTGTAAAAGGACTTGATTTGCATTTGATATGAGTCAACAACTAATTCAAGATCAAGAAACAGCATCAAAAATAAAATACACTGGCTTGAAAATGCCCTCATACAGTTTCTGCAAATGTTTGAAGAAATCAATGTGTGTTAAAATATACCATGTTCCAAACAAATCAAAATCTTGTTTCTCTTTTAGACATCCTTGCAAGGAAACCTTTCTGCTTTTTTTTTTTTTTCATTTTTTGTGGGGTTCTGTTTTGTATGTTTGGGTTTTTTGTTTTGTATTTTGGCTGGTTTTTTTGATGGAAGTTTTTGTGCTAGGCACTTTACAGGCAAGCAGAACAAGATGAAAAAATCGCCCTTAAGAAATCTTCTTAGGAATGCACTTAAAGGGTGCAAATCTCATCTTTATTTTAGATGTAAATAGTTATGTGCTTACCTGCTATTGATGTTTTTAGGCATTAATCACCTCTTTAATGTTAAGTACATTTCTAAATTATTTTCCTCCATTGAGGTCTAAATACACAAAATAGGGGGGAAAGCTAGGGAAGGATCAAGAAAAAATATCTATAATAAATCTTGCAAGTCTAGAAAGTTATTTCAGGGATCTTGAACTGCTAATATTGATCAACTCTGGGTGAGTAATACAGCTGAGCAGGAGCAGACTTTGCAGGACTGCTGCACCCTATAGTCTTGGGGCAATTTCCTGTGAAGTAAATTATTATATACACTGCAAATATTGCCAGTCTCTCACCCTCTCTTTTGCAAAACTCAGTTTGCCCAGAAGATGACCTGTTTCTTTAAACTGCCTTGAAAAAGATGCTGGTGGAGATGGAAATTGAAACTTTTAGTAACATACTGAAGGAATTATTAGAAGGTTTCCTTTCCCTCTGTCTGTCTCTTGACATTCAGCTTCTGTTGCTTCCCTTTCCCCATCTACCATCATTATGGTTGTTAACCTGAACTCCTAGTTCTGTAAGGCTCATCTTGTGT
>VYZR01040262.1:69705-94044 GCA_013400675.1 Oxylabes madagascariensis | reverse complement strand
CCTCAGAGGAAGAGTTTGGGAGAAAAGGAGGTGGCTCCCAGAGCAAAGTCAGGCTGCTTACATTGGCAGGTGTAAACTAAAATAAGGTCTTGGACCTCACTGAGGACTTTTATTTCTCCGTGAGGGGTGGAAAAAATTCACCTAATGATGCAGCAAATTCTTCAGAGCTGTCCACTGGGCTCTGAGCTGGTGCTCCTTTGGTTGCAGCTCTCCACAGTGCTTTGTTCGGTTCTCAGACTGATGTTGGCTAATCCCGTCTTCGTTTCTAATCTGCTCTGATTCAGATCTTGGAGCCTCAGGATGTCTGTTTTCCCTCTTCCTTTTGTGCAGCTTTAAGGTGGGCACTGTTTGTGTGGACTTTCTCAGTAATCTCAGAGAAATGAATGAACTTGTTTTACAGGACACAGGTGATTTTCATAACTGCGTTTGCTGTCAAACGTCTTCGGTGTGCTATTGTGTGCATAAAAAGACTTCTAGTCATGTGATATATGGTCACAGTGTGTCTTCTGTATCAGTTTGTTTCAATATATGTATACAAATTCACAGAAATGCATTCACGCCATCTTTGGTTCTCCAAAGCAAGTATGCAAACAGAGACTTTGTATATGTGGTCACAAATTTCATGGTTGAATACCCTAAAGATCGTATTTCTGGAAATTAGGAATAACCATCTAATCATAGAATTTTCAAGACTGGAAAAGACCAAGATCATTGAGTCCAGCCTGTGCCCAATCCCCACCTTGTCACCCAGACCAGAGCACTGAGTGCCACCTCCAGGCATTCCCTGGACACCTCCAAGGATGGGCACTCCATCACCCCCATGGGCAGCCCCTTCCAATGATTAACATCCCTTTCAGTGAAGAAAATCTTCCTGATGTTCAACCTAAACTTCCTCTGGCACATCTTGAGTCTCCATCTGCTTGTCCTGCCAACCAAAACATGAATATTCATCCTTGTGCGCGCACCTATATACATCAAATGTGGTCTATAGGTCTTACGTTGTTTAAAATTACAGATTCTCCCCCAGCCTTCTAGTTTCTGAATATTCCTATTTTGTCATTTGTTACTGTATTGTTAGGGCTTTATTCTCCCCTGAATCTGCACTAATTTTGAAACAAATATCATATGATTTTAAGCCAGTCTTCTCCACTCCTGGTGTCCACAGACCTTGCATGTATTCACTTTCGTATTTCCTACATTGCAATTTTACACACCATTGATCTACAACCTCTGAGCAAAGTGCTGACTGCCACGTAAATTTATGCTTCAAAGTTGTTAAAAGGAGTAGGTTTACACTCAGAAGTCAGCCAGCCTTAATCACTGGCATTACCTTTCGCAAAGTCTCATTTTTGCATTACTGTCTCTCGCAGTGACCGATCGCATCCTGTCTGAGACCGAGAAAACTTTCTTAAACCTATTTACATGAGCAACATCAGACTCTGGTGTTTGTACTGCCTTTCTTTTACTGAAAACTCAGACAGAGTGTCTGCTGACACGAGGTCTTTTCCAGGTTTTTATTCTGTCTGTAAATCATCCATCTGCAATTGAAATAACTTTTGCTGTTTGTGAAACTCTTTTCTCCATCACTGGCATAAGCGGTTTACAGCCTGCTTTGGCAAACGAGGAGCTGGAGGATTGTGCATGCATAAGCACTGGAAGCTTTTAATTTTCCTGTCCATAAATGCTGGCATTCACCTTCTGTTAGGTTTCCTGCAGCATTACCTACAGCCTCTGATGATTTCCATAGTTGCAAAAAATGTTGCAGGACCTCACATAGTGGGTTCAGGTGGTGATTTTGTATAGCAATTACCACCAGAAAATCAAAGGAAGGATGTCTTCTTCATAAGCTGTTCCTAGGCTAATTATTATGATTAATGTGTTTCGGACACATTTTTTTGCAGATTAAGGTTTTTAGATCAACAATTATGGCAGTCAAATTGGATAGAATTTTTTTCCAGCCAAATGTATCATTCATGTGTACTTTCCTTCCCTGCAAGTAAAGAAATATTGATAGCCATCTCTAACCCCCCAAGGCCTAGAAGGGCCCCTAGATCAGTTCTGCTTTTCCTATAGAAGTTAATTATTCACTCCTACCTTTACATTGCTGTCGGTTGTGTTCCAAGCTTAAAGCACCAGCTCCCTCTCCGTGATACCATTCTATTGTTTATACTCACAGCAAAATACCATTGCTAAACTTCAGTATACTCCCATGTCTGGATATCCTCTCAGGAAATTATATGGGTGCAGAGCACAGCCTAATATTTACAGTGTTTAGGGGGTCTAAGTTAAAATTTCATGGACTATAATTTTCTTTCTAAAGAAAATTTCCACCATCCCATTGAACTAATTATGGGGAGATGAGAGGAAGAGGGGGAAAATGCATTTATTAAGAAACACTCTTCCAGGTAGATAGGTGGAGATCTGTACAGTCATTGACTTGGCCCCTTAGGAGGTAGGTAGAACATACCATGCTCTTGTAGAAAGTCTCTCTGTCTTTTAAGCTCAAGGTGTGGGTAAAAGGTTGCTGCTTCCTCTTCTGGAGCTGGTAAACAAAAGACCCATTCTAAAAGTGCATCAGTACTCTCTTCTGGATTCAGAGAAGTAAGTCTAATTTCTTCCTTAAGTTTCATCGAAGTATGCTTCTAAGTATGTGTTGGCACGCGTGTAACAGGGAATTTGGGTTCTGTTAACTATATTTTGTGTTCTGTTGATAGCTTTTCTATGCCATTAAAAACATCTGAGAATATATTTTTGAGCTTTTAATGGCTTCTGTCTTCCTACTGTATTCACTTTCTTAACAACCTAATATCTGGCATTTTCACCCCTTGAGTAAGTACTCCTCTTCCTGAAAATGTTTTATAAGAAAACAATTATAAATGTTATTTCTTCTAGATTTTGTTATACTTTCACATGAAGTTCACATCCCCTCAGTATGGTTTGATTTTACCCTAGTGTCATCAAAGAAAGATTTTATCAATGCTTTCCCTATAAATAGGTTTTCTTTTCAAAATTATTTTGGTAACTTCAGTTGACTTGTATCCTGTACACACTCTCTGGGTGTGAGAATGACTTATGCACCCAAGTCTAACCTATAAAAACTTGTAGCTATATATGAAAAGAGTTCCACAACATTTTCTTCTCTTTATTTCTCACAGTATTGGCATGCACAATCTCTTGCTTTTTGTCTTGGTATTTCGCTAAGGCTATGGCTAAAGTTCTGCTTCTCTCATCCACAGAGCTAAATCAAAATCTGATTACAGCTTTAATCAGTCACAGTCAAAAAAATTGTGCTAGATATGTCAGAGGTCTTTCCATCTTTTTGTCTCTCCTGGGAAATTTCTATCCCCATAGCTTGATTTTTCCCAAAACTGCAGCGTTGTGTTTTCTGTAATTTAGAATGGGAACTAGTTTGCTCTTCTCCTCAATAAATCTAGCATTTCTGACCTAGTTCTATGTAATAATAATAGCCACCTTTGTCTTCTCCCCACTCACTGTCTTCACAAAGAGCAAAATGTTGCTTGGACCTCTTTCAGTTGTGTAACAGATGTAGTGGAGCAGTGCTGTGATTGACATGAGCCCTGCACTCCTTTGTCTTCTTTATCTTCTCCTCAGGTTCTCGAGGCTGCCTCCAAATTTATGGGACCAGATAACGCTCAGCCACCACTCCAGTGAGAATCTTGCGTTGCTACTTATAAGCCATAGATAGTCTTTTCTAGAATAAGCTAACTGTGAAAAGAGGGAATTAGTGAGAAACCGAGGCAGAGAGGGCTCGCCACAAAGTCAGTAAACATCTAAGGACAGCATGAAATTAAATGCTCCATGCCTTTTAGAAGGCCAGTTCTCTTGCAGCGTGTGTCCTCTTTTGCCCTAAGCCACAAAACACATTGCCATCATGCTCACAGGAGAAAAAACATCATGTTCCAGTTGCTCTTGTGCTTGATCTGGAAAGGAAAATACCTGAGGCCAATACTTGGCAAACTCCTTTTGTGTAGCAGCTATGATTAAATAAGGGTACCACTGAGCTAATAATCGGAGCAAATTTATATCCAAAACCATTTCCGAAAATATGTATTCATTTAAAAAAAAAAAAATTTAAACTAACTTTTCTTCCACAATTTTTCAAAGAAACTGTTAATTCTCCAGATTTTTCTGTGAACTGTCTTCCTCTCTGAACAATCTACAAACATTCACTGAAGGTAGTAATGCTTGAGATGACATTCTGCTCTTTGTCAGACACCGCTGCTTTAACAGAATTATTTACAGTGCATAGATTACATTTTTTATGTTTTTTGGGGCATACATTCTGAAAATTACTTTATTCCAGTATTCAAGTTTTTGGGAATTCATCTTTTCCCAATATGCTTTGTTGAAGGACAAGAATTTATCACAAGAAGAATTGAGTTAAACTCAATTTAGCATTTCTTACAAGTTATTTACTGTTCATCTCAACCACTTTTGCAGTGGAGAAAAGGGGAGGCTTCATGTGAAAGCCAAGAGCCTTTAAGCTCATCTTGTACTTGCATAGAATAATGCAAATGCCATCCAGTTTCAGAGGAATGACATAAAATGGGTTTTGCATAGGTTGTTAGAGTCAGACTGATTTTAAGTCAAATNTAGTGCTGCCATATGGATGGTGTAGGGCTGGGGTTGCAAGACAAATAAATACAAAGGAGAGCAGGTTGAAGACGGAGATCAGTAAAATTCAGAGCAGGGTTCAGGTTTTACAATGTGTATCTGTTCTGATGGCTATGAAGTTATGCTTATGCATATGCTCACAATCTCTTTGGGTCTTGCCTTTCCACTCTAAAGGAGTTTACAATAAAGTTTTGGGTTATTAAAATACTCGTAAGTTAAACTAACACCTTGAAAAATAAAAACCAGGTGAGATAGCACTTTCCAGCGTTCACAGCTGATTTTCCTGTGTTTTGGAGCAATGTAACTCTAAGCCAGCATGTCACAGTACATGAAGTTCCTGTGTATCCTGAAAGTCGGTCAGGATACATCCTGGAGGATTGTTATGGAGCATGCAACCATGAAATATGGATCAGAAACATAAAAATGGACACAGAAATCTGCAACTAGTTTGGGCTATGCAAGAAGTCCTCAATGAAAACAGAAACTGCATGAGATTTGTTTAGTTTGAGGATTTGTTTGGAAATTCAGGATGAAAACTGCATTTGTCTGAAGTTTTATTCAAGTCCACTAACTTGTCTACTGATTCTGAATTCTTCTTTCAGATAAATCTGGGCTGATTTATAAACTGGTATCCAAATCTCACTAAACTTGTGGTTTCGAACAGTTTAAACTGGCCATGCTATAAAATCGAGGTAGCACCCAGTGGTTTTGGCTGGGTTTTGAGTGGCTATTTTGAGTTCAGTAGAGCCCCAAGCTCAAGATGGAAAACTTGGAGGTGCCAAACCTGTCCCTCTCCCTGCCATGAGCCTTTGGCTGGGCTGCAGCAGTGCGCAGGCGAGCTGGGTCTGCTTCTGCAATAGAAGGACTTCAAGTGGAGGAATCTGTCCTTTCTCCCCGAGCAGAGATGCTCTGGTGCTCAGTCACAGAATAAATTGTGAGTGTGTGTCTGCAAAAGGCTGAAAAGCTGGTCTGGGCAGTGAGCACTCAGGCAGAAGAGTAACTGCTGCAAGTTCAAGACTTTTATCCAGTTGTGAGTTGAGAGTGTTTCTACTCGTGTTATTATG
This sequence comes from Oxylabes madagascariensis, assembly GCA_013400675.1. Lineage (NCBI taxonomy): Eukaryota > Metazoa > Chordata > Aves > Passeriformes > Timaliidae > Oxylabes > Oxylabes madagascariensis. The sequence goes on along the minus strand of VYZR01040262.1, from coordinate 88,345 downwards.
TCTATTATTATTAAACTCTTTCTTCAACTCATGCCAGATTTTATCAGTAATATGTGTTTTGAGAGACAAACAGCTCTTTTTGGAATGGGGCTTGTGTTTCTGTGACCACTTGTTCTGCATCTGTCTCGGGTGATTCAGGAGCAAATTCATCCACTTGTCTCCTTTGAAGTATAACCCGCTGTGCTTCTATTACGTGCATGATTTCACATATTAAATTTATTTCTTGTGCTGCATTTATTTTAAAACTTTTTATTCAGTCATGTGCCTCTCTGTGCACTTAAAAGGAGCCACAAATATTTATGAGGCAATTTTAACACTTAACAATTACTTTTGTGGGGTTTGGTACTTTAATAGCTGTAGTTGTATCAGCCTTGGCTGATACTTCCTAATTATTCATATCCTGACGTGTTATCAGCCATCATAGAGCATTACCAGCATCATTTTAAGCTCTCTTCACCTTCTTCAGTCTGGGTTTTATTTGAAAAGCAGACATGCAGTCCCCAGTGAGAATTAAAGTAGAAGCATTAGCTTGCAAAATATATGCCAATGACCTAATGATTCTGACATTTCCACAATACAAGCTTTACAAGAAGGCATGCAGACAGCAAAGTCTGTTTTTCTATCTCATATTTTTTTAATGGCTAAATGTTTGGAGGAAACAAAATGGATTTATTCTGCTCAATCCAGGGTATAATATCAGGACTTATCCGGTTCCGGGCCCCAGGGCTTCAGACAACTAACAAAACACATCTTACTTCTGCTCTGCTAGTTCTCTGTTATGCTTTTCACATGCAGGAAGAAAGAGTAAAAGCATAACCCAATTGAATAAAGCAGCATGGCCTGCTATTCTTTGCTTATGAAGCATCACATGATAGACATCAAATTAAGAGGAACCCCCCACCTGTGGTTAAGTATGTATGCAACTGTAAAGCCGTTTTATCTAATATAGAGGGAATTTTACCATTCCCTTCACTGCCAGAGTACGAGAATATGTTTAAAATGTTAATGCCTTACCAAAGCGTGCTTCATTGTTTTTCAATAATCCAGTGATTTTATATAATTTGGATAAAATCAAAGCTGATCCCTGATCTATTTTGAAATGCTGCTACCTTTCAAATCCTTTGCTCTGGTATATGGAAAGAAGGCTAATCTGAGGTGGTTTTCCTTATAGTGTTTAAGTTGCAATTTGTTTTTTGGCTCTTCAGTCGCTGTTTATGTAAGGATGTATTGGGATAGGGCTGTCTGCCATGATACGGTAAAAAAAACAAAGCCATCTTTTCTAATAAAAATAAGATGCTATTTAAACAAGAGGCTAACGGAAATCTATCCTCTCTGTTGACCTTTCAGACTGTGGTGAGCACAGAACATACAGTGCCAATTTTATGACACAGTCACGTCAAATAGATTGTATGTGACATATTTGAGCTGTGATTTCAAAGAAGGTTTAGATGTAAGAGTCAGGAGGGAAAACCCATTCAAATGTGTTCTTGTTGCTTTTTTGCGCAGTGACTTCATGGACCAACCACCTAATGACTAAGACATGCCATATGCAAGAACATTCCCTTAACCACAGATTTTTCTGGTTCATTTGCTTGAAGAACTCCAAATTTTTCCTGTCATTGCCTGGGAAATCACAAGCAAATCTGATGGCAGTGTCAAAGACTTAGAGGTGCCCAGCATTTGTTCGGATACTGGGCTGGTCATTTCCTCTTTTTCTCTTTTGCAGCCTTTATCTACCCAGGCAATGAACTGGTTATAGGAATTTCTCATAGCTACAGAGAGTGGGGTCCTTGAAGCAAGAGGGTTTAAATGTCAAAGGTGGCCTTTGGACATTAAAACCATATAAACCTGGATAGCTTTCTTGTGATGCAGCGATCAGAAAACAAGCAACGAAAGAATCACCTCAAATTCAGCAGAAGGAGTCATGCTGCAGTTGCCATTGCCAAGTTCTGTGACAGAAATATTCCAAATTCCTGCCTGTAGAACGAGGACATGCAAGTTTCAGAAGTGGCTTCTCACTGGGTGCAAAAACCCAGTCCTTGCTGAGCATAAGAATCATTAGCTGCTTTCAGGGGTTTAGCCTGGAATTAACGTGACTCCTTTTCTTCCAACATTTCTTCCCTGCAGTTGCTGATTCTCTCTCTGCATGTAAAAGCACTGATAGGACCATCATTAATGTACAGCCCCTCTTTTCTTCTTAACATTGTCTTCTCTTTACTGCAGAGGTGAAAGCTGTGGAAGCCTCCTGCCTTTGAAGAAGTACTTAAGATGAAATGGTTCTGAAGTGCATTTAAGGGTGTTTACTTTAGGCACTTTATTTTTTTCTTTATTTTTATTCCTATTGGAACTGGCTAATGTTATTCATTAAACTAACAATTTCTCCCCTGCCTGTTCTTAAGTGTGACTTGTGACCTTGCAATCTGTGTATTTTGTCATCACAGTGTGTTACCATGGAACTGATTTTGATGTCATGAATAAGGGCATTGTGAGTTTCCACGTTCCCAAGCATATTTGAGACACAGGTTTGGAAACAAAAATGACTTCACCGGTTAAATATTGTTAGATCCTATAGTATATCAAAGGTAAGAACACTTGTGCCCTATATTCCTTTACATAGAAGAATCTAAGGTTAGGAATTTCAAAGCAGGTATATACAAGAATGACACTACAAATAGCATTTCACAAGATTAAATATTTTGTGAGAGTATTGAACTCTAACCCCTTTCTGTTACTGTAGACAAAAATCTTTCATATTGTTCGTGGAGCCTCCTCAGACTGTCTAATAGGGATTCTGTATAAAGAGGAAGAAATGCAGTGTGCTGAACAGCTCCGTGATGCTGCTGGGACTTAACTCCTTCAAGACAATAGTGGCCGAAGGGAATTTTCCACCCAAGATCACTCACAGGCAGACAGAGGGCAATGTACAATTGCTGCTTTTGAAGCTGAGAGGAGTAGTAAGGAGTTTTCAGAAAAGAACCTTACACAATGCACAAAGAGAAAATACACTTTTGTTGTGCAGCAGAATACATGTATTGCATGCTTTAAATTGAAAAAAGCAAGTTCCCTCAGTGATCTACCTACCCACATGAGGTTAAAAGAGTTCAATGAAATCTCTTGTCAAGCTGTTCCCCAGGGTGTTTAATTCATCACATTTAAAGACTTGATAGCATTCTATTATAATGGAGAAGTTTGAAAAGCCTCAAGTGGGGTTAAAATCCTGTGTTGCAAAAAAAAATCTAGTTTAGCAGGAACCACATATACGGTTCTGTTTACTTGATCTGCTGGGGTTTTTTTCCAGATGAGACTTACCCATCCATTGCATTTTACAATCTATCTCAGTAGCATTTTGCTCCTGGCACCAGGCAGATACATCCTCATTAAGTAAAATTTATGCTAATACCATTCTGATTAGCAGCAGTCATTGATATTCACTCTCATTAGCTAAATTGGTTCACTGGAAGACATCCCGTCGAGGGGTTTTTTTCTGTTTTAAATGGAATATAAAATGTATGGATTCACAGAGAAGACAGATGATGATAATTATACCCTGTGTTTACTCCAGCCATTTTTTTAATCCTAAAGCCTCCTGAAGTACTTAGATCTGCATTTAGATCTGCAGAATTTAGATCTGCAAGGAGGGAGAAGACCTTTTTCCCTCTTAGAGAAAAATGTCTGTCAGAAATATAGAAGCCATTCTGGTTTTTACTGTTATTAGCACAGATTACACAAAGGAATCTTCCATTCTGAATGTAGGTGCACTTTTTGATGAGACAAAGTGCAGGACACTTCATAGGAAATCTAGCTGGGGAATAAGCTCAATTTGTGGAGTAATGAGACTTTCTACATGCAGTCTTTTTGGAGTCACCTTGTGATTCTGACTTACCATCTCTAGGAGCTGTGCCTGCAGTGATATTGCAAAATTAGCCTCAGTGTGACCCTTTCATCAAAAGTACTAGGATCCTGTCTGCTCATCTTTATAAATCTTGGTTGAAGGGAATGATAATTTTAGCTGAGAATTTTATTTTATTTTCTTACATTAGAACATACATGATCAATTCCAGCCATGGTTTGATGCAGTCTGGTAGGATGCTGTGATGAATTACCAGCTGTTTTCTCTCAACTCTCTTATAAAGGGCTCTTGTTGGGCAGAAAAGCCCAGGTTGGAAGCTGTTATTGCCAAGGTGTGATAATCTTGCCATTAACACTGTTGGGTCCAAGAACAGATTTCTTTGTATCATAGCCTCCATTTCAAGTGCAAGAAGGAAAGCAGTGCTCTTAAATCCTTATATACTTACTCATATAAACAAAAATTCCCGTTGATGTTTCTCTTTATATGCAGACACATCTGCCCTTTACAAACTCTGCCCCTATAGTTGTCTGATAAAATTCTGTTTACCTTTAAATATTGACACTGCACATACTCTATTCTCTTTTAAAGAGGAAAAGCATTTCTCTGGTCCGTTCAACCCTTGACCTTACTAGAAGGATTATAAACAAGGATGTCTCTACTTGCTAATTTTTTACCTTTTGGATCTGCAATCAATACTGCTTCTTCATCGAGGCTGCCGAGCAGCAAACAGATGGCAGCAGTCACTGACCATTGGCAATGGTGAGATGGGAAACACTGGCCTACAGTGACCTTTGACTGGGCTTGAAATTCCTCAGTTTGCCTTTGAATTCCCATCACTGAGTAGTTCACATCACTCCTGTGCAATCATTGCAGTGTTTTCACATGTGCGCTTCTGTTTCGTCTCACTCTTATATTGATCTGATCTTTTCTTCTTTAATCCAAACTAGTTCCACATCCAAAAGATGCTTTGGAGGGGAGTTCTGTGACCACAAGCAGCAATGTGAAACCACCCAGATGCAGATAAATTGCCGTTCTCTCTCGCTGCACAGAGAAATTGGGTCCTAATGGTATAGCAATTACTTTGTTTCCATGGTAACGTGTGTGAGCGCTATAAATAATGTTTGATGTTTATAAACAATTCAGCTTACACTGAATTATATACACTATTTGTATGCTAATATATGGGATGCACTCCTAGTTGTTTCACGGCAATAGAAGGGCAAACAGAAAGCTGAAAGTTTTGTGAGCACTGCACTGAACCATGTGATTATTATTTTTTCCCATGTCTATTTTCAAAGGAAAAACTGCATGAGCTGAATCTATTTCCTTTCATAGTGTATACACTCAATAATGGAAAAAAAATCCTGGAAAGAAAAACTTACAGAATTAGCAGATTGTTTTTGCTACCCATCATCATTACTGTACTGGGGGTTTCGTCCCAGAAGGTAAAAAAAAAATTAGGTTAGAGTTCAGCAAAATGCTTCTGTGCATGCTTATTTTTGAGTTTGTAAAGGGATAAAGTATCTTAGTTCAATGTTTTAAATTTACTTTCTTTTTTCCACCTTTTATTACATAACAGCAAAATATCTTCTCTGTTTTAGATTTGGCCATGAATTGTCAAAATTTTTTCGCAAAACCAACAAAGAGGTGCTGGTATTTATTCAAATAACATAGTAAATTAACTGCAATAGCAGTTAATTTGCTAGGCACAGATAGTGATTGGGGGGGGCGGGAATGAGGCTGGTACAGGTATTTAATGGGGTTGCAAGAGTGGTTGCAGAGAAGGCAAATTTTACTGAGGGGTATGTGAATGTCCACTGGCAGCTGGAAATACAAGGATGAAGGCACAGCTCCGGAAGGATGGAGCTCTGTCATTATCAGCACTTTGGGAGGCATGGAGGGAATTCCTCCTCCCTCCTCCTCCATGGCTGGGGAGGCAGAGCTCCTTGGCCAGGGGCCAGCACGACTGGAGCTCTGATTGCTGCCTGCACGCTCTGCAGTGTTTGTACTTGTTTGGCTTGGGAGCTGGGATAGGCTTTAGCAGCCAGGCTAAAGGGAGAGGGAAGCAAACACGAGCCAGCAGATCTGTGTTAACAGAGCGTGAGCGTGGGTAGGGCACAACACCTGTGGGCAGACACGTAGACAGAGGTGGGTACGCCACTGGAACGGCAAGAGAGGGCCATTTACCCATTGTTAAGGAGTAAATGAAATGCACTGCATTAAATTTGTTCCTTGGCAGCCGTCCCCGTTGTGCTGCCGTGCTGGTTAGCTGTGGACGTCCAATTTCACCTCTATTTGTGCCCTGAGTGTGCAAACTGAATCTCCTCAGGGCGAGATGCAGGCAAAGCATCAAGGTGTGCTGAAGGCTGAGGTTAAACCTCTCTGGTTCCTGGTTCCACACCCTGGCTCTTTGCTGGTGGCAGGACAGCTCCCAAGGGCAGCAATCCCAGCCCGTTCCCCTGTGCCTTTGATTTCCTGACACAAGCCATGGCCAAAATGGCACCAATGGAATACTTGCTTTGTCATCTGGGCAAGAGCTGTTTGTTTGCCTCATCCACACTCAGAGGGACTCCTCAACCTGTGCTGAAGCTGTGCAGCAACAGGCAGCGTGTTTATTTTGCACTGTTTGGTTGCTGATCTGGAGAAGAAAGACACTTGGCTTTTGGGAAAGCACCAAGAAAACAAATATGAGCCAAATAATAAGGCTAAGTAATGTGGGATTCAGTAAAGGGCTGTTAGGATTGTGACAGGGCTGCAGTGTCACTTGGGAGCCTCTGCTTGGGCACTGACTGCATCCTGTCCCTCCCTGTCTTAAATAACTTCTCCATCACTGTTCTCCAAGTGTTCTCCTGAGCTGGTGCCATGAGAAGCAGAGTCAGCCACGCCAAATTTCCCAGCAGTTTGCCTGTAGCTCTCAAAGCCTTGCCTTCTGCCCTCTTCTCCCCCAGAGAATGCAGAAGTAGTCATTAACCAAGAAGTGCAGAGAGGCCAAACATCTTCCATTTGGAAATACTGAAAATGACTGAAAAAGTTCCAGCCCTAGATTACCTGTGGCATGGCTGCTGGTATGGGTATCCCTGTGTTCCACAAATAGCTGTGGTGAGGTTATAAAACCCTGCTAAGTCTGTGCCTCGCTGCACCTACCGTGTGCTCCTCCATCTCCTCGTTTGATTTGATGTCTCTGACACATCCTCTGCTACACCTGGCCTCAGGACTGAGCTCTGCCAGGGTTTATGATAGCCTGGCTTTGTTTTAATGGTAGGCTTTGGCTATTTAGATTTTATTTTCTGTGTTTTGGGGTTTTTTTCTCTGTATCTTAATATCTTTAAAAAGTACTCTTAACACCTTTTGGCTTCATATATTTCTCTAAGATGAAGATGATGGTATACTCCAGTTTTGTTTGATTTGTGTGTCTAAATTTGGAAGAATAACAGTAACAGAATATATCTGAGAAAGCTTAGAGAGAGGAAAAAATACAGAACTATCTTCTTTTAAAACTGAAATATGAAACTCCACACTATCACCCAGTCAGCGTTTTTACAAAAGTAGGAGGAAATAAAGATGATTGACTGCATTGGAACAGAAATGTTCAAAAACCTAACATGCTCCTTAACTTGGAGTACGATGACATCATGAATACACACAGACATAAAAGAATCCTGAAAATTGTTCCCTTTCCAAGGAAGCACAAAAATTTATAGTTCCCTTGATTTAAGATAGGGTCCGGTTTGGGCCAGCTAACTAATTTCAGTTTGATATATGTGAAATCTTTCTGCATCTTGTTCCTGCTTTTTTTCAAGCTTTTAGATTAAATATAATAAAATAGATAATTAAAATAATGCAAAAATTAGGATGCTGAGGAAGCCTGCCTTAAAAAACGTCCTCACTCCCTAGTCTTCTGTTTTTATATTGAATTTGAGAGATGCATCACAACTCTATTTTGGTCTTGATTAACATGTCTTTTGTCACCAAATAATTTTTTTTTGCAAAGTTTTGAGAGGCACACCAGACTTAGAAAACTTCCTTGTTCAGTTCACAGCATCCTCTAGTCTGGCTTTGCTTGGTGTAGAGTCAGAGCTGAATTTGGTGCAAACCATCACCTTGGGCAGGTTTCAGGTCAGCAACTTGAGCAGGGCCTGATTTGATTTATTGCCCCTTGAGCTGGTGGGTCTTACCTTGCAGTCATCCACAGTGGAAGGGGAAGCTCAGCTCCCTCCTCTTTCGGCTGGAGACGATGGGAGCAGGCAAACACTTCACTGCTTTGAAGTGCCAGCAGAAAGGCTTTCAGGATCGTGGCCAACACCCTCTGCAAGTGCCTTTTGGATCTGTCTCAGCTTGAGTAGAGACATTTGAACAGGTATCAGGTTGTGAGGGAGTGTAGCCAACTAAAAAGCTGAAGTGGAAAAAGAAGCTCAAGTGAACCCACCTAGGGAAAAGAGGCAGCTCTTGAATGCAAAAGGCTTTAAAGAGAAAACTGAGGGTTCTGTTTTTAGAGAAAAGCAAATGCAGGTCCTTGGGAAGACATTCATTTAGCTGAGTTTTGAAAAATTTTATTTCTGTTTATTCTCTTTGCTGGTAGGTAGTTAGAGATGGGGAGAGAGTTTCAGGAATTACCCAAAACAAAAATTGACAATGCCGGTACTTTCACTAAATGTACATGTCTTATGTATACATGACTTCCTAATGCAGAATCAAAAACTACAAAAACGGTTCAAATACTAGTAGAGGGCATTTAATTCACTAAATCTTGACTTCCACTTAGGGAAAACATCCCCAAAGGGGTGTATGACCTCTTATTATCTGCTTGTAAAATTGCAGAGAATCGAAAAGAGTTCTAGCTCTCACTTTAAAAGGTAATATGATTTGAAAAATATGCACTGATTAAAAATTAACATTTTCCACATGTACCTCTTCATTTTAATATTAAGTTTGCAAATACAGGCAAAGCATAAAGTAACATCACCAGGGATTGTTAATGGCTTATTGCTTCCTCTTCCAGGTCTTTGGGACTGGAAGTTGATATTTACAGATACCTCTAAAATGGGGATACCTCTGGATAGGTTCATGGGAGTATTACAAGCCCAGGAGTTTCTGGTTTATGATCCTGAAGACTATAGAAGCTAAATTTGAATAAGATGCTCGGGAACAAAGAAATTTGGTGTTCTGACCTGATGTCTGTGTCCTTTTGCAACATGTTTTTCCTTTTCTAAAATTAACTCTAATTATTAACTCTGTTGGGTATCTCAGGGATTATTTCTATTTCATGGAAACATTTCAGCAGAGGCTATATGAACTGTTGCAAAGGGTTTGGAGATGTAGAGTGCTAGGGGTGTAATTAGCCATAATTAATGTGGCTGAAAAAAGTCCAGGATATTCAACTTCTGTAAAAAAGACCTTCAACTTGAATTAAAAAACAGAGGCTTATACCAGGAACATTAATGCTTAGGAGTGGCTCTGTTTGACTAAGAAAATGCCATTAGAACCAAGTATTTATGACTAAACACACTTGAATAGAAAACATGCAGAGAAAACTCTTGGTAGTTCATTTGTCAAAAGCTGGCTGAACTGTAGCCCTGTAATAATTATGTACTGGATATCACAGCCAGAGAAGCTGGTAACCGCAAACTGACTTCCTCATTCCTTCTCCTTCCTCCAGGAGTGGTTTGGATTAGGTAGTCAGCTGAAATTTCCAAAGCACGTATTCTCTCACCAGGCTGCTGCCACCCATCTCCAGGTACTTCTTGCTTAGATTCTCCCTAAACCCTTCTTCTTTTATTTCTTCCACAAAAAAGTAAAGTTTATTAATGCATTGACTCAGTAAATCTTTCTCAAGTCCCTCTGCATGTGCGCACACGCACAGAGAGTAAAGCAACTTAGGCACTGAAAGAAAGACGACTGGGCGCTGTTGAACACAATCCAACAACTTTCTGGTTCCTTGTCCTGAACAACAGATATTCAATATCACCTAATATTAACAAACAAAAGACTTTTTCCCACGCCATTATATATTTACATTACCCTACTCTTCAAGCTTGGCATGCTGGCTTCCTAAGACTATTTGATCCCAGATGCAGCTCAGTGCCAGAATTGCTGGAACAAAATGCAGTGGGTGGACAAACCTGTCCTGCTGCATTGCTTCTGGCCTTTTAAAAACAGAAAGCATTTATCTGACTCATTACTGTAAATGTACTAACAGAGCATACCAGTGATGGTTTTCTGACTGAAAGTGCCTGCATCTGCTCAAAAGGTTAACACGGGTGCAGATCAAGTGCATATCATGACACATTTGTTGATATCAGCCAGGGGCAAATATTAAGTAGCTTATCTTTTAAAGAGAGAGATAAGGAGGAAGGGTTGTGAGGTGCTTGCCAATAAACGTATATTCATCACAACTGTCGCTCCTGTGCGCTGCAGGAACCACAGCAGGTGGGGCTGGTAATAGCACTGAAAACCAGGACATCTGAACTCAGCCCTCACTCTTGGCCTTTGCTGGGGCCTTTGGCAAGGGATTTAGAACTGAATTGGGCTGCCTTCTGTTCCTGACTAGGTGGAGAGAGAGAGGTTTCACACATATCCCCTTTTAGCAACTGCAAAATCATAGAATCACAGAACGGTTTTGGTTAGAAAAGGCTCATAAACATCAGCTAGATCCAATTCCACTTCTGCTTTCCATTGAGACCTACTAATTTAAAAAAAAAAACCCTACAAATAAAAGAAGGAGGTCCCATCAGAAGTTACTAGGTGCTGATGACAGAGACATATGGAAGACAAGGTAGAAAATTTGTGTCCTTATATTACAGTAGGAGGCCACTCCCCTTGAAAAGGGAGAATTGAGGAAGGAGCTTATAGAAATTGTTCTGAATATCTGCAGTGAGTATTTTTCAGATATGCACACACATATGTATTTTTATATATTTACATGTTTCTGCAGGTGTGCATGGAAATAATGGATAATGTGCATGCATTTGGGGCTTTTTATTTGGGATATAAGATGCAATTTGGAGACTACCTTTTCTCCCTCTCTCTGGGTATGCTAATTCCTTCAAGTATCATAGAATCATAGAATATCCTGAGCTAGAAGGAACTCAAAAGGATCATCCAGTCCAACCCATGGCCCTGCACAGGCATCCCAACAATCCCACCCTGTGCATCCCTGAGAGCATTGGCCAAACTCTCCCCAGAGCTCTGGCAGCCTTAGGGCAGTGACCTTTCCCTGGGGAGCCCGGGCAGTGCCCGACACCCTCTGGGGGAAGAACATTTCCCTGATATCCAGCCTAACCCTCCTGTTATGTGTATATTTCTGTGTCTTAAAAGAATGTAATACTTACCTCAGCAAAGTGCTGAGATGATGTTTAGCACTATGGAAAATTCTGTGTTGTGTCTCGCACTGCTGAAAATACATGATTGTTAAATTTCACTGCCCTTTGAACAAGCCTAACCTGAAAGCTGAACTCAGCAGGGCGCGATCCTTGCAGGTAATTGGGATGCAGTTGCTGTGATGGCCTTTCAGTGCAGCCTGGATCCACGCTGGTGAAAGAACCAGGAGAGGATTGCCATGGATATCCACTAGGATTGTGTGCAACCAGTATCATGACACTATTAAATGTTCACCCTTTGAATAAGAGTTCTCTGGACAGCTTATATGTTTAGAGGAATTCAAAATCATAAATAAGATGCTTTGTAGGAAACTACTTCAATCAAATCACTGGATAGTAGTCTGGCTTTAACAATTGTCTTTGAAATAATTTCTGTGGGGAAATAGTCCATGCATTAAATCAGGAGTTGGAGATTGGTTGGAAGGGAGGAGAGGGTGGCAGTAAAAAGCAAAAGCAAAGCAAATTCCACTGATGTAGTAGAGTATCTATTCCACAACATATAAAATAATAAAGCTTGCACTTAAAAAAAAACTGAGGAAAGTAGAATTGGTGCCCAAGAGCAACTAAGGCAAATGGTAGAGGGGCAATGGAAATTCATTCCCGTGATACAATTTTTGGTGTCTAATTTCAGCAGATAGATTATCCAGCATTGTCTTCCTAGAGTTTTTCTGCAGATGAGAGGGAGAAGGTCTGTCAGAGCTGCACTAAGGCCCCCCCTGGAGCAAGATTGCCCTCCCTATTGTAGAGGGACTCCAGAGAGGCTGTCACTTCCCTTAGCCCATCTTTTAGTCTTAGTTGAGTGGTGTGAATAGCCTTCAAAATGCCTTTGGGTTTCCCTTTACCCAAAGATTGAGGGAATGCTCCTTTTCATTCTCAGCCACAGGAATTAAACAATAAGATCAAAATCTTGTAATCTCCTTGGGAATTTCTTTTAGTTGTATGGGATCTAAAATGCAGGGTTTTCCCTAAATTGCTGGGCAAATGAAGGCAGAGGCTAATCATACAGCTGGCTTTCGATGCAAACATTTCCAGTGTCTGGTGTGGTTGCCAGTTGTTTGGGATTGCCCATGAAACAAATATCTTAATTGTTTTTATTACCTATGCAAGTTTAAGTCTCATTAAGCTGGTTTTTTATTGATCTGAGGATCTATTTGCATCAAGAATAAGAGGACCTGGAAACAAAGCAAACTTTAATATTTCAATTTTTTGGTCTTTCATAGCACTAACTTCTGAAAAGGATGAAGACTGAAATAGATCAAAATAGACTCACATTGGGGTCTCCGAACAGCTAATAATTAGTATATTGCTTTTAATAAAAAGAGCACAACTAAAGATTTTGAGTTGACAGAAGTAGTATTACCCGCTGTCTTTGTGCTCTATGGAACACATTGCAAACAATTACCATGTATTATGTGAACTGCCATTCTTCACCAAACAAATCGTTTAAAGCAAACATATCAGTTTTGCAGGAATGTGCAGAGGGGGAAAAGCCCTAAATCTTCATTTTAAAAATGAGATGCAAATTATAAATTTGCAAATATATGTTCCCCATCAGAAAATGATCCCCTACGATTTCCTAATGGCAGATAAAACACGAGAAAGTAAATACTTGCCAACCTTTGGATAGGCTTGTCCAAGTCTGAATGTGTAGACATGCAGACAGGGACTTTGGATTTGAGGGGAAATGAGTTTGTGGGTGAAGTTCAGCCTACAATGCGGTTTGTTTAGCACACAGGAGGTTTCTTACAATATCAGTAACACAAACTGAAATTGCTTACAACTTCCCCTGGCTTTCCAACTTTGATGGTTTTTTTTTTTCCTTAGGCATAGTTTTTGTTGCGTATATCCCACATCTTGTGGCCATCACTTCAGAGAGAAGAATGTTGGGTCTTTACTGTACCATTTACTGTATCGCCTTCGCTGTGGGAACTGTCATTGCAACAAAAGCTCTGAAGGGCTGGAAAGGAAACGTGCAGTCATTCTGTCCAGTTATGAAAATTGCTATGAATGCAAATTAGCTTTATAGAAAGCAGTTTGTGCTGAATGCCAATTTTGCCTTCAATAAAAAGCCACACTGAGTTATTTGCACAGGAAAGTTGTTATAAGGGAAGGTCTTGTTTTGTTACCTTCAGTATCACTTTGAGGTTTTCATCTTCAACTAAGAAAGAAACCCATGAAAATATGTTTAAAACTTTAGGTGACCTGCTTACAACATGCTTGAGATTTGTTGAAAGATTTGCAAAGCTTTTGGTGAGTTCCATCTAGTTTCCAGATGTGATCGTAGAAACAAATGTAATATTACCATGTGCAATAAAAACTTCCTGCAGCTCTATTAACAAGTTTCCCATGATGTAATTAGAAAGAAGGTGCAGTGTTTTCTTTGGCGTCTGTGGGTAAAATACTGTGCATACTTATGCTGCTGTAAACCCAGGCCAACTTATTTCATTTTAATGAAGTTATTTTGGACTCAGTTCATGTAGAATTTCACTATAGCTCTATCTATATCTGGATATCTTCCCTGAGGGGTAAATACAGCAAAAGTCATACAGTTTCTTTAGCTTTTGTATGGGAAGACACTATTCTCAATATCAAAGAGGTTGTAACTATTCTAGCCAAGGTAAATGCTGTAAAATCCTTCAGGTTCAGGATCAGATTCAGGCAGGGTTTTCAGATGTGTCCATAGCTGGCTTGAATAAGCTGGAGCATGTACAAGTGCCTAAGTCAGGGCCTACAACCCTCTCCTCTACGGCTCTTCTTCCTCTCTGTTTGCTAATCTGTTATGTGAGGTTCATGGTCAAGCACCATTTTTGAGTTGGATGCCAAATTTCTATCACAAAACATTTATTTTCCTCCACCAAAAGCTTTGTCTTTTCGCCGTAGCCAGCTAAAGTCTCTGGTAGCAGCAATGTTGACGCTGGTTTCTCTGTAGCACTGGTGTAGGTAGATGGCTTGAGACTGATACCGCGCACAGTCATGTTCACTACTATTTTTCCTGAAACGTAAAAAACTGCTTAGGACTTGGAATTTGCTTATCATTTCTCGTGTGGAGAAGCCTGTACACAAATGGTCTTTCCATAAGACCTTGTGTGGTGTTTTTTTTTCCTAAACAAAGAACAAATAAAAGGAAAAGGAACTGGAAGGGGACAAAATTAAGTTTTAATGGAAACACGTTTAGTCTTTTGTTTTCTGCTTGCCATAAAACATTAACATAGTAAACAAATTGATCTTTGCTCTTAAGTTCTTTAATAACATAAAATATTTTGAGTTTTGGCATGGCTAAGGTACGGTTAAACCACATGTTGCTGATCGTGTTCCAACCTCTATTGTCACAGGTCTTTGACATCAAACTACATTTTTAAAAATAAAAGTTGTGTGTAACCCACTTCTATTCACAGACAGCTTCGTTAAAAGTCGTGATTTTGGGGAGTGTTTCAGTATATTAGTGGTAACGGTATTTTCTGACCAAAACTACTTTTCCATGGGACATATTTCAAAGTCCAGGCATTCCCACTGCCAGCCCCTGCTTTGTGCCATACAGCACCTTTTCGAATGCTGCACCTCCACATGAGCAAAGCTTCTGCAGGATGCTCTGAAACATTACATTCTAGACTGCTCACCCAGTCATGGGACTGTTACAGTGGTCTTACAGTAGCAGACAGAGCTATTTCAAATAGGGGTGTGGGACAGAGAAAGTGTCACTTTGGTCCACTTTTTGGAGTGGTTGGTGTTATAATATATAACCTTTTTTCCTTTTTTTCTTTTTTTTTAACGCAGTGTAGTTCGCAATAATTTAAAATACTCTATAGACATTTAAACGATATACAATAATATAACTTAATTGGATTCCTCAATTGTACTTAACAAATACTATTCTAATATATTTACAGTATCTAGTACCATGAGACTGTGCATTACTGTGTTTGGGAGCTTTATTTGCTTCCTGTCAAGAATGTAGTGAAAGTACAGTATTATCACTATTATTCAACAACAATACCCATGAATCCAAGGGACTTTAAATTATATAGTATTTTGGGGGCCCCTGTTGACTTCTGTGAAGTTGCACTCATTCATGCCAAGGCTGGTATTTAGAAATCAACAGCAACATTGAAAAAAATTAGCAATTTTGCATTGCTCTGTGAGGGAGTCATCAAGGGGGTCTGATTTTCAAAGGGTAAGTACTTGGGGCCAGAAAGGCAGGTCCTCACAAGTGTTCAAATGAAGGTCCCCAAATTACTTTAGTAATCATTAGTTACTTTTGATAATACAGGCCCACAAATTACAGAGGTAATTCTGGCTCATTCACGGATCCAGCACGGGAGCTGGTGGAGCTCTAGGTCCACCAGCCCCTTGCCCCAAGAGCACCATAGGGATGGACAAGTGCTTCTGTGTCAGGTGGGGAGGGCTCATGGCTCTGCAGCCCCTCAATGTAAGTAATGAAATGAAACAAAAGCTAAAAATGCAGATATGCATAGGCGTAAGGAAATTTTTAATTCCAAGTTTTCAGAAAATCAGGCAGGGACACTTGGGACAAGCAAACAATTACATGGTTAAATGGGCTGTGTTCTAAGTGGGCATATCTGGGCTCTTGGGGTTGAAACACTAGATTTTACAGCAGTAAAATATCTGAGGCTGTTTTTAAAATCTCTCGTAGGGAAAAGGTCTGGGAATTAGGATTGAGTGCTATTAAGAAGTGAGCTTCTTTCTTTTAACATTCATGTGCTTACCAGGGGGTACATTATTGCCAACCTTAAAATAATGATGATATAGACTACCCCATATATTGGCTTTCTTATGCTCATGAAGCCATGACAGCTCAGATGTTGTGGCAACGTAGAGCTCAGCTGCCAGACTTTTATTGACTTCTGAGCGTAAGTTTTTTAAAAGTCTTGGAAATATTAACTTTCAACCATTAAAGGGAAAACACGATGCCTGGAAGATCCTGCCAGTGCATTCAATGTCAAAGCAAAACCTTTGATATTTATTGAAGCGCGTCTTTGTATCCTAAAACTCCCTATGAGGAGCTGTGAGCAGGTGCTCCACACCTCAGGCCTGAGTCAAAAAATGTCATTCTTATTCAGGAGGCAAGTGGGAAAAGTCGATATCAAACATTGGTAACCAAAGTTTCATGTGATGTTTTCGCTCAGTTCTGGCAATTGCTTAAGGCCTACAGTAATTGAACTCTCTAATAGTGGAGTGACAATAGATCAGTAGCATTGAAAAACTTAGGGAGAACCAAATACAAAAGTCATAAAGTCAGAGTTCCAATAAGTTTACATTTAGTACAGAATTAAGACATAGCTACCCGTTAGTGCTTAGAATTTTTTGATACTAATAAAAACATAAATAATTATTTTTAATGTTCATTCAAAGACTTCCAGTGTCACTGGCAGCTGATGTAATTTTGTGAATGTTTGTTGGGGTTTTTTTCCAAACTGATAGTGGAGTATTTCTGCCATAGATCTTGCTCCCTACCAGTGATTTTCTCTCTATCTGCTTTCTTAGAAATTTTTGTTTTTGCAGTGAGAATGCTGTGTTCTAGTCAGTGAAGAATTCATTTCCTTAAAAAAGTTTTCCTTTGCACAGGGCTAGACAGTTTTGTTGCTGTAAAATAGGAGAAAGTGTCTTTTCCATTTAAATGTCATGGGAGCTGCAATGCAATCAGCTTCTCTGATATGTATAATTTAAAACACTAAGAGAACTCTACAACACCCGGATTGTAGTTTTAAAAAAAAACAGAGAGAGAGACAGAGAGAAAGTTTCATGTGGTTGTCAACATCACCTTAATCCTGTTGCCCTTGCTTCCAAAGCAGTTACAACAGCCAGCCAGCCAAAATTCACCATCCTTAGAAGTATAAGTAGTAGTGGGGAGGGAGTGGTTGTTGTGGTGTTGGCTGGGGTTCTTTTCCCCAAGAGGATCAGATGTGCAAAATGATGCTGTCGCTGTTTGTTGTACTCCGCTTTCCTCGCTGGTGGCGGTTTGCTCTGTTTGTTCGCGCACGACGCCGTTATTTGCAGGTGAACACCTCTGTCCGCTCGCTGCAGGTGTTGCACTTGACAAAGCAGCACCAGTGGAATTTGCAATTGCACTGCCACACCTTGGTGTACTGGTGTGTGTTGTAGCCTCTCCCGCAGCACATCATGTCGCACCCGTCCGCGTTGGGCGAGGTGCGGTTGCAGAGTCGTCCCTGGGTGCCGACGCTCCCCGTGGAAGCGTCTTCCTCACAGTAGTTGGGTGACTTTTCGATGTACACTAAATCCGTTTCCATGGGCTTCTGGTAGCTCTTGATCTGCTTGATCTTCAGGAAGGTTGGCTGTCTCAGTCTGCTGGCTCGTACCACCTCCACTTGCACCGCGGCATTGTATTTCTCTTTCAAAATATATCCAATCTCTCTGAATTTAGGGAGTGTGGTCCAGCAGGTCTTCGTTGTACAGGAACCTGAAACTCCATGACACTTGCACTCCAATTTCATCCTCTCTTCGAGAACCTATGTGTACAGACATTTGCATGTTGTTACTGCAGGAAAACAATATTGCAAGCCTGCCTAAACCTCAGTCTGTTTCCTTCATATGAATATTCACTACTGCTGGTTGAAATTTTTCAAACGCATGCTTAAAAATCTTCTCATCTCCCAGCAGAATGCTCATAACACATTTTGTTTCATGTGGCAACCGGTTGGAAATACAGTGTTTTGAAATTTTTTTGGAAAACATTTCCATTCTTTTTCCAAATATTGGAGAATACTTACTTACATTTTAAAGGACATTTCTTTAGAGCCACATGGGACTTCAAATTTTTCAAGTAATTTTCATTTTGAAAACAGAAAAAAAGAATGGGTTTGGGGGTTAAGTGGCATAAGATTCAAAATAGTTAATTACTTAAAGTAATGATCAAAGAATGCTTAAAAAGAACAGTATATACTGTGTGACTGAATAAGCCTACATGCAGGGAGCTGGAACTAGATGATCTCTGAGGTCACTTCCAACCCAAAGCATTTTATTATTCTATATTCACTGCATAATTAAAGATTTTGCCTATATACCTATACCTATACCTATACCACCAGTGGTAGACTATTCCACCCACAGAATGTCACATCCCCTTTAAAAGCAGCACTCATCGCAGTATTTAGTCCAACTATTAGGTGAATAATCAGGCACAAATACAGTTTTTTTCCACCAGGGCAATGATAACACAACATTAGAGGGAAAAAAATCAACAGTGAGCCGAAAAGAAATGTATTGATGTTGTAGAGGAGGTTCAGCCAGAGGGGTTTAATTCAGAGTCAGAAGGGACACAAGCTGGTGGGCGCTCAGGCTCGTGCTCCACTGTCATCCTGCCGTTTCCGCTGCAGCCAAGCCCTGCCACGCCTGGCACATCCCTCCTTCCACAGGCCAGGTTGTGCCCGGGGGGAAA
>VYZR01040262.1:52469-69493 GCA_013400675.1 Oxylabes madagascariensis | reverse complement strand
AGGGAGCAGAGATTGGAGCTTCCCCTCCACTGCCCCTCAGGAGGAGCTGCAGCCCCTGCTGAGGTCTGACCTCAGTCTGCTCATACCTTAGACCTTCTGGAACCACAGGCTTTACCAGGGTCAAGGTCAAGTTGTCCTATCAGAGGCAGAAAAGGTGTTTCCCAGCAAGGTTTACTGAGTTGAGGAAGAAATTCCTATGGCTGCAACTGCTGTAAAAGAAGAAAATCACCAAGGCTGTGATGAGCTGGGTTTTCTGTGGACGCTGGAATGCCCTGTATCACCTTCCATACTGGTAGAAGAGAAAACTTGCCAACTTCTGTTGCAGCAGCAGCATTTCAGTGGCTGTGAGGAGACCTATGCCCTGTGATATACTCCGGGGTCTTTTAGGGGTCTCCAGAGTCTCCTCTGTATCCATTTCTGGCCCATAGAGAAGGTCTTTTTCCAAAGACCCCCAAATAAGATTTCGATCTTGTTCCACAATAATCTATTGATATTTAGATGTGTTTGTAGATACATGTAAACATGTTTAGAAGCTGTGCTTGATATTGCCGAAAAATGTTTGGTTTTGTTGAAACTAACCCATTCCTACAGCTTTCTCAATATGCAGTTGCAGCTGTAAGAACTGCAGCAAAACCCACAACAAGAGGTGGATGGAGGCAACTTTTACACTTCCACCAAAGAGCCCTAGGATCCAAGGATTTCCAGGAAGGCATTGCCAATGGGATCTGTCACCCCTGAGCAGTACTCCTCCCTGAGGAGTAAATCTCGGTGAAGTGTACATATTTTGTCATGCTCTACATGTGTTTCTGGTGTCTGCATTTTGGTCGAAAAGGCCAAGTCAGTGACTTGCTAAGAGAGTGGGAGGAGGTGAAGTTCACAAGGCTGGTTATTATTCTGTGGGCTCAGCACTGTGGGTGCTGTCCCGAGGAGCCTCTGATGTGCTTCCCTGATGCACAAGAAAGTGTCACTGCTCCTGAAAGACAGACATCACCCATTTCGGTGTCCTGGGTGACATCTTTGGAAATGTATATTTATATATGGATTCTTGTCTGTCTATATAATAATTGTTTGCCTGTGTGTATTTGGTTGAGATGTTGATGTTTATAAACATTATTACATACATTTTATATATATATATATATGTATACATCGACACTGCCTGGCAGACTCTATAGTACAATCTCCAGCAAATTTATCCTAAGCCTTGATTTTTTTTTTTCTTTCTGTGTTGTCTTTCTGAAGGTCCAGTTTTGTGATTCATTTTGGTGAGCAGAAACCTGATTTCACTGCTGTGTTTTTTCAAAGATTCCCACTATGTTTTTGATGGTGGGAGGACTTGCAAATGCAAGCCATGCAGGCTCAAAAAAGCAGAAGTTTCAAAAAGTATTAATTCATGCTCCTGAAGCCAATCTTGCAGGTTTTTTTAATTTTTTTGGAGGCTTCTCTCATGAATGTGGAATGCTTGGGGTTACAACACTGAGCAGAGGCCCAATCATCAGGTAGTTAAATTCCTGAATGCTATAATTTGTGTGCCCACAGTCAGCTGTGGGTATAAAATTGTGCCCAAAAACTTGGAGGTTAGGGAATACAAGGCCCAAACTAAGCAGATTCTAAGCAACATTTTTTCCCCCTCTTTCCACCCAGATGCTGCAGAGTGCCCTTGGCAGGCCAGCATGCTCTGGCCCTCCAGAGGAATGTCTCTCTGCCTGGTATCTTGAGCAGCTTCCCACTCGCCAGGGAGGTGCCATGGGACCTGGCAAAGGTGGCCGGATCTGACCTTGTTTGCTCAATGCTCTGAATGAAGAGCAGCTAACATTTTGCTTCCTAAAAATCTCTCCAGCTCAGTTTTCCTCAGCAAAATTCCCATCAAAGCTCTGACCCTGAACCTTAAAGGTACTTATTTACTCAAATCTACGACACTATGCCAAGCTAGGTGCTTAATTAAAGATTGAAAATCATTAGCTCATATGAGCCACTCTCTCAGCGGTTTCATTTGTCATATGTCAATGCCTCGTATCTAATCTTGAATGGTTTACAGCAAGATCTACCTCCCAGAGCAAATTCCCATCGTTGGGCTGTGTTGCCTCAGATTAATCACAGGAACATTCCTCAGGTCCCTTTTCCACATACAGGCCCACTCCCACTCCAGTATGGTCTTGCCAAGTAAAATTTTCTAACTGCTGCTACTTTGTTAAATGAATTGTGAAATACAACGTTAAAGCTTTCTTAATCCTACATCTTTTTATACCTATATAAATCATACATTTAAAATGCAATTTGAGGGCTGTCTGCTGCCAGTTAAGTAGAAAAAGACTTGCGAAGACCAAAATAAAACAAAATGATATGCATGAAAAGAAATTCATTTTTTCAAGTTCCATACCTAGACCCAACTGCATAACATCAGATACAGTTTCTGTACTTAGTAAAAATCCTATTTGGATAAAGTATTTAAAAACAATAGTTACATTTTGTGTGTGCGTGTGTTTTGGCTTACCCCTGCCGGTTTTTGTTTTCCTTAATGGAAATGCACATTGTTGGACCAATTTTGAATGTAACAAAATCCATATAAATTTTTGACTGAAGCATCAAAAAGAAATAAAAGACTTGAAGAGTTTCGCCTCATCAAATATGCAAGTGATCAACTTTTGTTTTGGGTAATAGCTACCAAAAGAGACGGATTCTGGTCACAAGATGTCACCGCTCCTTTGATGCTCGTGCAGCTGCAGCCACGAGAGCTGATGGCTTGCTGATGATGTGTGGGCACTGGCTAACCCAAGTCTCAGCCAAGTGCAGCCTGGGGCCCACCACTGCTGACAAAACGCTGATCTCCTGCACCCATCTGGGAATCCAAGCTCAGTTTGTTTGGGTTTGGTTTTTTATCTTGGATAGGCAGGGATGTTACTGAGATTAGTAGGATGTAATGCTACTGTTCTAATACAAATGTCCTGAAATTATTCTTTGTTAATAGCAGATCACAGAGCCCAAAATTGAGCAGTTCATGGTGTGTCTCCTTGGGTTGTGCCCAGCCCTGTGAGGAGGGAGCATGTAGCCAGCAGGAGAGGAATAAGGGCACTTCAGCTGCATGGTTTTCTTTCTGCTCCTCTGTGAAGCTGTTCCATGAAGCATCACAACAGTATTTATATTCTGTGGGATGTGGGATGAGGAACTGAGTTACTGTGTTTATTCCTCTTGCCACATCCCTGTTTTTCTTATTGTTTAGTTTAATGGGAGCAGGGAGCCTCTGCTTTGCCGCAGGTCAGTGTCCAGGCACAGGACACTGTGAGGATGAGATGGTTTTTCCCTGCCGCTGGCCAGAGCTGAGCAGGGCTGGGGACTCTCAGGGGTGCCAGGAGGTATCAATTCACCTCCTCCTGCCCTTCACTTGCCTCCCTAGGTAAGGCACCCTCTTCCATAGTGTCCCCACTTAATGCATTGGAAAAGCTGAGGAAGGCCCACTGCACTCTTTACACAAGTTCTCTCAGGTTTTCCTGGCTGCCAGGAAAATTAAGCCAGCATTTTGGGACCTGCTGCCCATTAGATGGATGTCCCTACTGTTGTGAGGATGAACAACAGCCTAATCCATCAGTGCTTCCTCTCTGCTTTCTAGGAGAAGAGAAAATAGCTGTTTGAGCAATGAACTGCTGCAATTGGTTCAAACATTCTGTATATTGTTTTTGCAGTGAAATGTTGCAAAGCAATTTCCTTCAGAAGCATCCTCCCAGTCATTCCCAAAGCAAGTGTGCTTGCAGTGTTCCACTCTCTTTTCTATGGAATTTGTTGTAAAACTTAAAGGTAAAGTATCACCTGAAATAGTTAAAAATATTTCACCGGTAATTTTATTCTGTCAGGCAGAACAGATGTGTCCGGTTTGAGGTCGTGCAGTGATATTTCACTAGATGTTTGGTACATGCCTTGCATGCATTACATGGTATGCATGGGCATGCACATTTCTTGAATAAAACCATTTAGCAAGTCCTAAAATATTTGGCTATTCCCCCCTCTAATTTTAAAGCAAGTTGTTCAAAAAGTAGGGTAGTACCAGATGTAGCTGCTGGCAGTCTGTGTTAAGGGTGTGTTTCTGGAAGAAAAAAAGCTAACAAATCCAGCCCAACTGGAAGCAGGAGATCTACCCTCATGAGATTTTGAGCCAAAGCTTGCATATTCAGGACATATGGATAAGCCCTTAGTTATCCATCTAACCCACCCAAGCTGTAACACCAAAATTTTTGAAATTGGATTTATGTTACTGTCTGCAAATCACTTTAAGTGGGAAGATGAAAGTACGGCATGAAGCGCAACCATCGAAAGCTTTTCTTTCATGAGTGGTCTCACAAGGGATGTGCAGTGAAATAATTTGTCACTTTTAGAGAAAGAAACTTTCAGCAAATTATGGACTCGAGGCTGTAAAACCTGGAAAGTAACATTCTTCGCATCCCTGAAATGACTTAGAAAACAAAGTCTCATTTTAAAGAATATTTTAGGCTTATAAGAGCATAAAATTAGTTGGTTTTCACGTTTGAAACTAGAATTCAGCCTCCACTGTGACTTCAGAATATTGCATTCAGCGTCTTTTTCTGGGAATTGCTTATCTTTACATCCTGTCAGGTGACAGTGTGTGCAGTCTGCAGCATATTAGGCACGGTGCATCTGGTAGGAATGAGCTGATTAATTATAATGCTTCACGTGAGGTGAAGGAGGCTAACGCTGGCTTACATAACATATGCACAGACAATACACATAAATATGTATAAATATCCATAATTACATGCACACACGCTGCATATATTTATGTCTGTGTATGTATATATTGTATATCATATCAATTTATATCTTTATATCTGCATATATGTAATGAATGGCAATCAACAAATCACCTCATTAGCTGTTCTAAGCCAAAGCAAGTGAGCAAAAAACCCCTTCCCAGTACCACAGGCCTATTGCACGGGGAACTATAAGAAAGAGCCATGGCTTAGGTGGAAATGTTGTCCCAAGTAATTGAAAAATCTCTTCTGATGAGGGCCTGAATTATTTGTTTGTTCCCCACACTCTTATTGTTTCAAATGTAAAATAAGCTGTTGTCATCTTCCAGGCATTCCAAAAAAACAACTGGAAAAACCATTGCTGTTGCAAAGGAGTAAATATTGGGATGGTGTCAGGCTGAGCTGCTGGCAGTCAGTGTGCTGGGTGTGTTTCTGGAAGGGCCAGTTTTTTCTCCACATAACCACAGTCGCTGTCTATTGTAAGAGCCTAATTGATTGATAAACTGTTAGAAACATTTCTACTTTTTGGTAAAAGCTGCAATCTGCTACCACTTTGTCAGTTTGTTCTTTTAACTCACCCCATAAAAACAAACAGAAACCTCCATTTTTATAAATGAGATTCCCCGTGAGAGACGGTCATTGTTTTGAGGCTTTCAACAGAAAGTAAAGCTTAATGATGTGTGTTCCCAGATGTTACTCTAAGTAAGTTCATTTATCCCGGAATAAAGATACTTATTTCTAAAAATACATGGTAGAAAGCTGTCTCATGAAACAGCATCAAAGCTGACTTGGTTTGTTGGTATTTAATTTTTCATTACTCTGTCAAAGTTTTGCCCACAGATCTCTCTATAATCCCTCAGATTTGCAACAAAACGTTCTTTCAGCAGCATTTGTGTTAGACTTATACTAGTCCTCCTTTGGGGGCTTGTTTTCATTTACCACACTTGCACTTTCCATCCCGAATCACAGTTTAGGAACTGTCAGGGGAGTTTGTTCCTCTGCTCTTTCACACCCTGCGGTGCCGCTTTGCCGCCAGGCACAAATCTTCCATCAGGAGAGTCTTCTGTCACTAGGACTCCCTGAGCATTTATTTATTCCACGTTACACCAACAGCAAGATTATTTTTTTTTGTCACTGGTACTATTTATTGCAAATTTATCAGAAACTTTGCGAACCTGCCATTAGCTGAAGTAATGCTTAGAAATTCAACGCAGAGCCATACGGGATGCAGTGCAAGGCAATTAGGGGATTCATTCATTCCACAGTCATCAGGAATTCCTTGAGAAGCCTAAATGTCATTTTTTTTCCAAGGAGATAATTTATTAGAGGGTTGTATTGAACATCTCAGTCCTAGACTCAAGTAAAAGACCCCCCAAGACTGTTTTTCCCCTCATCTGTTTGCAGAGTTCATGCAATTATTTTTACAGCATGCTGCTTGTTCCACAAAGAGAAGTTCCTCTGGACTCTGTTCTTAGCAACAGTGAAATACCAGCAGGGCAGCTTTTGAGAGCATCCCAGCAAAGGCAAAATATTAGAGCCATACTGCTGTACTTACAAACCCCTCTGACACCCAGGCATGTGTGGGACAAGTGCTGGGAGAGACTGGGAATGGGCAAGATTTCTGAGAGCGCAGGAGAAAGTCCTTGTGGTGGTGTAAGAGAACGTTCAAATAATTGCTCGGGGGGCCAGAGTCTTGACTAATGATCCTAGCAATGAACCTCTGGCCACTTGGTAGATGTCTAGTGAGGTCATCAAGGGCCTAACACCAACTTCAGAGCAAATTGGAAACAATTGTATGTGGGGTTGGGAGATATTCGTGTTCTTTTTCCCTCATGTTTCTGTCTTAGAAGGCTCTGAGATTCAAAAAGAAGACTAGAAGGAAGGTAGTACGTTTGTTAGCTAAAAGTTGTTCTTCTTAGCAAACTCGAAAAGCCAGTTTGGTATGACTAAAAAAGAACTACAAGAACTACCGAAAAGAACTGAAAGAACTACCATTATAACTGTGAATGCAGGGGTTTTTTTAAATTATGAAAGTGCTGTGAAATCTCTGTAGGAAGATACAAAAGCATCTACTTCCTTTACTGTCTTTACTGTCCATTACCACTCTAGGTAATGGTTGGAAACACCTTATTTCAAAATATTTGAGAACTTCTAAAGCAATGAAGGAATTAAAAAATAAACTGAGTTGCCTGTGTTTTCCTCCCTACCTTTTATTCCTATTCATAACATGGATAAAATATTTGTACTTCGGTTCTTTATAATAGCAGTCATGAACCAGAAGCTTGGCTCCGAATTGTTTCCAAATTTTAAGACAAGACACACACACATCAGCAGGATGGCACTGACAGACCTCCTCAGAGCAGTACGAGCATTTCCCAGTTGTGTTGTGAGAGTTTTGGAAGGGAAAAGGAGAAAGATGGAGGTTCAGTGTTGTACCCAGGCAAACGGAGGAGCCAGTGGGGGAAGATGTGCTGCTGGGCCTTACTCTAAAAAACAAGGAAGGTTTTGTTGGGGATGGGAAGGTTGGAGGCAGCCACGGCTGCAGTGACAAGATCATGGAGTATCCTATGTGGAGCAAGGGAGCTGTGGCTATTCAACTTCAAGAGTTGGGGCAGTTCAACTTCCAGAGGAGCCCCAGCTGAGAGGGGCCCTCATCCCTGGGTGTCCCTGTGAGCAGGGAGGGCTCCGAGCAGGGCCCAGGCTCTGCTCCGGGGGGGCCCAGCAATGGCACCAGAGGAACGGGCAGGAACTGATGCCCAGGAGGTTCCACCTGGCCATGAGGCAGAACTTCTTCCCTGGGCAGTGACCGAGCCCTGAGCAGAGACCAGAGAGGGTGTGGAGTCTCCTTCTCTTGACATACTCAAAAACCATCCGGACACAATCCTGAGTGACATGGTGTAGGGGATCCTGCTTGAGCAGAGGGGTTGGACCCTTCCAGCCTTACCCATTCTGTGATTCTGTGATTGCTTCTGTGATTCTGTGATTTTTGACTGGAGGGTGAAAAAGGACCTTGTGGAGTACGTAAGAATGACGCCCATGCATAAGCAAAATCTCCTGGTTTCAGATTTTGTGTCAGGCTCACAGTCCAGTCCAGGTTTACCAAGGACCTCCAAAACTGCCAGATTTCAGGTGAATGTAGGTTAAACTTCAAGTTTGCCTGGATTCTCAGAAGGAACTCAAGATTTCCTACTGAAATTGCAGAAAATTCTGTAACTGCTTTTGTAAGGGTCCAACCCAGAAACACAGAAAGCATATCCTAGGTTCCAGAGTTTTGTTCTAACTTTAAGTTAAAATCAGTCTTGAATTCAAAACGTCTAGTTTATACAAATAGCAGATTGTCTCAGAAGAACCAAAATCACAAAATATTATTTACTGTACAACTCTGAATATTCAGTTAATGGGAATATATATCATAACACCAACAATGCTTCTAAACATGACCCCCAAAACCATCTTTTATATTAGCATATTCCTCTGGATTTGATTGATTATACTTAAAAACAAAAACTACATCAAATCCTTTCAGTCATTCTTAGCTTTTGGAAGCAATACAATGAACAAATAAATAGTTATGGGTATAAATAACTACTGAAAAATGATAGCAACAAAAAAGATGATAAATTCCAAAATAATATTTATATTTTTAAAAATGGAAAAAAATATATCATCAGTATTGCAAGCCTTTTTATTCCTTTCTTAAAATATGAAAGTAATATAATTTGGTTTTTGCAAGAACATTAGAAAAAAAATTAAATTTGTTAAACAAAACTTATGAATTATGAACTTATGAAACTTGCGTGAATGCTGCTACCAGAAGTATCTGTAAAAGCATGCACTTCTTTGGTTTTCTTATGTCCCTGTGCTTATGAAATTCTGATGAAAAGTAAAATATAATGTGCTTAGTAAGAATCAGCAATGTGGTCTAGTGGTAACTGGGATGTATTTAGAATTGGGGGACCCATGATCAGTGCCTGGTTCACACAATGACCTCTTTCTGTCCTTGGGAATTCACTGTTCTCCATCTCAGAATCTGCTTTTTCTCTTTTGTACTTCTTTCACATCTAGAGTGTGACATGTTCCAAGCAGGACCTGCATCAGGATCTCCACAGGGGTGGCACAGCACACACCACAGAGGATGCCAGTTTAAGCAGGGATGATAATGCATTTAGCACTAATAAACTCTCCCTGGCAAGTTTAAGGGTTGACTTCCATCTTCTTTCGCCTCCAAACACAATTCATGGTGCTGAGTTGAAATTCCCAGCCTAAGTGAAGTCATCAGCCCTGGAGCTGATCTTGCAGTGTGATGGTCAGCTGCTGAATGAAGTTCTTCTGTACCCATGGCAGCAATTTTTAGGAAGACAGACTGTGCCCCTCAAGGCTGTTTTTCTGTTTGGCTCCTCAGTCAGCTTTCTCATGCACATCTGGAGACCTCAGTGTGAACTATCACTGAAGTGCCAGTCCTGTCTCTACACTTGAGATTATGCCTCTCTCACCACACTGAATTTATGAAGTATTTCCACCGCAGTGAACTCCAGCCCGTACAGAACCTTCAGTTTCTGTGCATGGCCAATGCAACCGTGCTAATAAGCACAATCCAGGCAGTAAGATAATTGGAATGTTTCTGTCACCACCAAGTTTACTCTCTCTGCCCAATGCTCAGTGCAGGACTGAAAGCACACATGGTCTTAGAGGAGGAAAATTCAGTCTTACTTTGGGGACTAGAGGAGGAGGATTTCATTGGATTGCTATATTGGTACATTGGATTTCTCCAACAGTGGAGTGGAGGGCTTTTCCTGGGGAAAAACTTTGAAGGCTATAATCTCTCCTGAGGCAGGTATATATGATGCAGAAAGATTTGTTACACTTTTTAAAGGACAAGCTTTGAGAGCTATGAGGATTGTTGGTGAACATAAATCAGCGTAGCTCCATGGTGTTTATTATTTCCATGACAAGCCATTCAGTCATGGTTATAGACATGGAGCTGCTTCTTCTTATGCAGCTCTTTGCAGCTTTGTAGTTACAAAGAGACAGTTGTGCATCTGCTAAGTGCATTGTGTACTGCTATGTGTATTTCATTAGAGCTGGGGTCAAACAAGTGATTTGGGTTTATCTGGAAGTGCTGTGGATGTTGAGCAACGCAGAGAACTCAGTTCTGTCCCATCACAAGCCCCGACATCCCTTGCTAGATTTTTTTGCAAATTGGATGAAAAGCAGTGATTTTATCATTATGCCAAACAGATTCAGCAAGGTCCTCCCTGTTATCAGGGGGAGCTGGAAAGAAGGCTTAGGAAGCAGAAATTTTTACAGGAGTACCTATAATGCGTGGCCATATATAGAGAATGAATATAAAGAAACGGGGGGGGGGAAAAAAAAAAAAAGGTGAACAATAGATGCCATCCGGTGACTTGATGTGGGTACGGGATAGCATCAGGGTAAGTTCTCAGGGAATGCCTCCTGCCACCAAGCCAGCCTCCCCCCCGTCCTCCAGCACACACATCCCCATCCCTCATCCTTTCTGCAATACCTTTCTTCCAGCCTCATTGTTGTGCAAGTTCATCAGCCTCCGTGCATTCTTTTTGATTTCTCGGGCATCAACAAACCTCCGGGAGAACTCAATGCCGTATCTGATATCCGCGGAGCAGCCTCCCCACTTCCAGCCCTCCTCCTGGTTGTAGTAGCCCTGTTTCTCTCGGTCACAGCCACAATTGCTGAGGTTGCCCTGGCTGCAGGCGGCCGTGACAGCGTGCGCAACCCCGGCAGCAGTAATGGCATAGGTGAACGCAGCCTCCCTGCTTCCTGTGGAGAGAAGCCAAAAGCTGATGGGTTGGCAGAAAGGCAGCACGTACTTACTAAAGAAAGCACACACAACATCTACAGCGAGGGGGTCAGGCAGCGGTGTGAGCAGGGCAGTGCCCCTCAGCATGGATTTCTCATCTTACAGAATTCCGGGCATTGCCCCTCAGCATGGATTTCTCATCTTACAGAATTCCACTCATATTTAAGATGCTTGGCTCAGCTCGGGCACATCACCCCAGGTATGCAGCCATGTGATAGTCCCACGAAAACCCCTTCACCAGGGGGGAGCTTGGCAATGAATCTGGACAGTGGTGAGGGGAGGCCACAAGACTTGTTTTCGCACTGTCTAGTCAGGTCTGCAAGCTGAACTTTATCTGTTTCAGATGAATAAAAAGGGAGTTCATAGCTACCTCTAAGCATTGGCGCTGTGTGGAAAAAGAACTGTTCAGACAGCATCAACAAAAAAACGCCTAGGACATGAATGGGGCTGATTATTAATGTAACTTGATAAACGCCCCAGTAGCATCCATTAGTGATGATGAGTGTAAAGTACTGCAAGAGAGACCTATAGAGACAAGAACTGGGTAGGTTTCATTCTCTGTCAAGGCAGAGGTTACCCCTTTTCCTTGCAGACTTCTTCTGTGCATTAGTTTTGCTGAAGTGACCCCTTTCCACTCCCACTCTCACTCAAACCTCTGCATTAGCATGGCTATTGAGCATACAAAGGGCACAGAAGTGCTGTGACAACACTGTTTTCTCTCCAAAATAGGTGAGATACTGTCATGGAGGCAGAGACTTATTAAAAAAAAAAAAAAAANGTGGGGCGAGAAATTTTCAAAAAAAAAAAAAAAAAAAAAAAATTGTTTTAGAAAAGGAGTGAGTTTGGTTTTTTTTTTTTCTGTGATGCTGATGCTTGCCAATTCCATGTTAACAGCTGTTCATAACGAGGAGAGGTGTTCACATGAGGAGAACCCTTTCTGTCCTGATTGGCTGAGGTGCCTGTGAGGTGCAAAAGAGGCAGAATGATGGGAGGGGAAGCTACAGCCCCATCCCTGCTCTCATGTGAGACCACACTCTGTCACTGACATCACATAGGGCTGGGTCGTGGTGTCTTGCTGCTCTCATTTATAACATTTCCCCACAAGTTCCCTTCTCAGTGCTTTCCTCTGCGTGTTTCTCTGGTAATTGACAATCCTGTAGTGCTGCAGCCAAAGAATAACTGTAAAGAATTTGCAGAAAGTTGCTGAAATGCTTTAATGACCACACACAGAGCTCTAATATCATTAGTGGATTTGGGAAGGGGAAAAAAAAAGGAATGAATTTTCCAGAGGAGGGAAAAAAAAAAAAACTACTTAGAAGCTAATTTTAATTTTTTAATTTTTGGATTCATAGATCTCATAACTGTTCCGTAATGATAACTTCACACTATGGGGGGATTTTTATTTCTTATTTTCATAGATAGCTTCCTGAAAGATTACATTGTCAGATATGAGGAAGACCCTACAAAAAACAATCAGAAACTGAGGTTTGGCACCATTTGCTGGTTCCTCCAAAGCAATAAAAAAGAAACTTTGGGTAGGGGAGAAACAAAAGAGTTCTGTGTTCCTCAGCTGCTAAGAAGGTTGAAGTGACATGTGCATTATTTGGGTGGATGGTGCAGCTCAGCACTGCCCCTGCTTTCAGCCACAGTGGTGTTTTTTTGGGGTGTTCGATGTGTGCAGTCTGCCCAAACCTGGTCCGCAGAACACTGGTGGTCCAGGAGGCCACGGTAAAGGGTTCACAGCTAATCCACAGAGCTGCATTAAACACTATTTTAAATAGTGTTTTCAATTAAAAGCTTGATGATAACGATGCCTGGTGGTCCGTAAGAAATTCTGAGGGTTGATAGCAATCCAAAACGGTCATGGAACCACTGCTCTAGTTCCTAGTGTGATCCTCACATGTTGATATTCACTCCTCTCCCCTTTGCTTGCCAGCTGAATTCTAATCTGGGGCTCTTGTTTTAAAATGTCTTGTTGACTTGCAGGATTTCTTTCTCTTTTTTTCCCTTTTTTTAAAAAAATCTATTTCTAATGTATAAATAGAAATATTGGAAGGATGAGGTGTTATAGAAGCTACGTACATAGATACAGTTTGCTTTTCTTCAGGATGAGGGTAAACAACAATGCAAAATCAGACTCAGGGAAATTTTTGGTCAGATACCTTTGAAGTACACGTAGAAATGCTTATTAACAAGAAGAAACTTATTCCTGTAAGGGAACATAGCAGCTGTGACCTACAGTTCAGTAAATTTACTCAGAGGTTTAGTGACAGTTCCTCATCTTTCCTGTTTAAGCTCAACATATTCCCCACATCTCCAGAGTACGTAGTAAGACATTTATTATGGCCACTGCGTCTGTGACTTCTTTGTAAATTTTTACACATTGCTTCGCTTGATCAATTTTATAAAATGAAAGAAAATCATGTCTTTATCTTCCTTTCTTTCTCCCTCATTCCCATTATACCCGTGACACGATCAACAATAAAGAAAAATATCTTTCCTTTATCCATTTGAGAGCTATAGCAGTCATGGAATTTTCTCAAGTCATGGAATTTTCTCAAGTCATGGAATTTTCTCAAGTCATGGAATTTTCTCAAGTCATGGAATTTTCTCAAGTCATGGAATTTTCTCAAGTCATGGAATTTTCTCAAGTCATGGAATTTTCTCAAGTCATGGAATTTTCTCAAGTCATGGAATTTTCTCAAGTCATGGAATTTTCTCAAGTCATGGAATTTTCTCAAGTCATGGAATTTTCTCAAGTCATGGAATTTTCTCAAGTCATGGAATTTTCTCAAGTCATGGAATTTTCTCAAGTCATGGAATTTTCTCAAGTCATGGAATTTTCTCAAGTCATGGGATAATATCAAATGGAAACCCCATTGACTCTCTTAAGAGATTACTCTCCCGTTTTGATGCAGCTCTAAAATGAGGTCTTAAAATTAGCAAGTTACATTGTCCTGCTAAGAATTAAGGTTTTGGGAGATTAGTATTTTTTAAACTAGAGGATGTTCTAAAACGTCTCTTGTGTTCCTGTGCAGTTTGCTAAGGTCCCAGGATCAGTGGAGTCTATCAGAAACTGCTGATGGGGGAGGGAGGGGAATCTCTGTGCTCAAATAATGTCTGCTGTACACAAAGCTTTCCATTAGCATGTCATCACTTGGAATCAGTTCTAAGCAGGTCTTTGTCAGGCAGTTAAAAATATTTAAGTAATGATTGCTGTGATACCTTAATGGAGAACAATAATCTCATTTTACAGAATTTTCTGAGATTTCAGAAATATTCTTGGTCTGCAACAAAAAGGAGACAAAGCTTTCCAGAAATATTCGTGAAATTAAGACATAAGTAGTAGCAGATTTGGGATTTGACCCAAATTTGGGGCTAGATTTTTCTTTTTCCAGTGAATATCCTGATTATCTAGATATTTGGCACTGTATACACTCAGTTTCTCAGTCTCAGAAGAAAAATTCTTGTCTGATTTGAAAAGTTTTCTGTCACCAGAAGAAAAATAGAACAGAATAATTCTGTTGAGATTTTTATTTTGGTGGAAAAGACACTGCTTTGGCTTTTATTGCAGCTCTTGGATTCATCCATTTCTCTGTTAGAAATGCCTGCCTTGGTGTCAAAGATGACAGTTCTGACTTTATTCCCAAAACATAGAAGGGATGTTTTCATGAGTAACATGAGCTACTAACCATCTGATCTGATAACTGTCTTATCTATTAAGTCCAAAAGGAGATGACTGCCAGTATTAATTAAAATTAAGCCTTTTTTCTTTGGTGAAGGTGCTCAAGGCCACTTCTAACAATCTGCCAGGCCATCAGAGGAGTCTGTGGTTTGCCAATCTGAGTTACTGCCGTTCTCTTGAGTTCATTTGCATTCTAACAGAGGGCTGTACTTTAAAAGTGTACTTCAAAAGTGCTCTAATAACCAGCAATGCAGGCAGCTGCTGCTCAGACAGACAGATACTGGACCACTGATTCTTCAGTCTTCTGGCAGATAGGCAGAGAGGAGCCTTTATCTGTCACTGGAGTCATGGAGTAGCCTATGTTTTACCCCTCATTAAGATGTCATTTCTGACTAAGTTTTGGACTTCTAACTGAGCACTAAACTTAGTATGGTTTGATGTGGAAATTCTTACAAGTTCCACAATTGCTGTAGTTTACCAGACTCGAACGTGCATGGATTCAGCAGAGGATTTTCAGCCTGGAGCCACTATCAGAGAGAAATCACGTAGGCTAAATACATATTCAATTATTCAACTGTTTTAACACAATTAACACAGCTTTTTAACCCTGCAAGGACAGGGTTAAAGATTTAATTGTTCCATGGCTATTTGAAAGACATCTATTTGTCAGAGTAACTAGATGAGAATTCTGCTATTGCACACGTCATCCCAAAATTACTCATGTCAGCAGCTAGATGAATAAGGCTGCCACTGAATGTCAGCTATTAGAACTGTAATTTAACTTGAAATATTAAGCTGCAGAACATACAGTGTTTGGCCAGTGATTTCCTAGATCTTGCACCAGCAATGATAGAAAAAAGTACTACACACTGTTGTTAAACAAAGCAAATTCTTTTTGCACTTACACAAGATACCAGGTTGATTATACGACACAATACAACGTAGATCAATGGGCAAAAGAAATGAATCCCAGCAGAACTATATTTTTTTTTGACAAACCTACCCTTTTCAACAAGTCTGGTAAGCTGATGATAGATTGAGTCATTTTTTATGGCAAAAGACAATAGATACATCTTGATGAGTATTCTAAAACTCAGACAACAGCACCCTGGGTAGTGTTGGATGAAGCCTTTCACAGACAAGTTTATTTCCTTTGCAATTTTGTATTTTATTCAACACACATATTAACAATTCTCAAGGAAAATAATGCAGGCTCTTCTTTTTGGGTTTGATCCAAGGGCAATACAAGCCAGAGGGAGTTTTCTCACTGTATGGAATAGATCCTTTATTTGCATTTTCAGTGTAATTAACTTTGAGCTTCTTGGTTTATAAAAGCAGGGACTAATTTTAATTTAATTTCTCTATCCCTCTAACTTTCTCTACCCAGTGCTACATGTCAAAACTAGAGGCCACTGAAACCACTTTGTACAGGCAGAAAAAATAAGGCCGAAGAGCAGGAAACTCAGGAGGGTCTCTACTCTGTCAACCCTGACATAGGCTAATAAGACAGATGTTTCTCACAACAGCTTTTATTCTTCCTGTTCTTAAGGATCTACAGTAGAGGAGGTTCCAGGCTCTAGTCCAGTACCTCAGGACTCCTACTGGTATGCATTTCACTAATATTAACCTGAAACTGTCTTTCTGAGGGCAAACCCACTGCTTCTTTCTCCAGAGCTGCCAAGAGCAGGTTATTCCCTCCTTCTAGCAGCAGCCTTGAAATATGCAAAGACTTCCACCCCTTCACAGATGTGTTGCACCATCAGCTCTTGCCCAGCATCCCCACGATCTCTGCCCCTTGCCCCTGCTTTCCCAGCTGGCTGGTTGGTGTTGTGGTGCTGGTGACGGGGTGCTCCAGCTGAGGTCTTGCCTCCTTGGGGCCAGAGCAGGAGGAGCCCTTCATGTGCCTTGTATGCTGTGGTCCTGTTTATTCCTGCCAGCATTCCTTATTTCACAGCAGCAGGACACTTCTGTCTCTTACTCAGTTTGCAGCCGTCTTCTGTGCAGCTGCTCTCACACCAGATGTTTCCCGTCTTGCATTTGTGCAGATGATCATTCCCATGGACAGATCTCTGCCTTTCTGATTTGCCTCCTCGTCCTTTGCTTCAACTCCTTTGTCTTCTTTTCTGGATCACTTATCTGTGATCATGTTCAATTTTGACCTCAACTTCCTCCAGCTTTCTTGTGGTCCTTCCTAACATGATATAATTCCCAAATGCCTTGTGCACAGCTTATTCTTTTGGTCAAGTCAAGAGTATAATGATGACTGATACCAGCTCTGGCACAGATCACAAGAAACCTAGTCAGCACACTTTTCCATTTTGATAACTACCCTCCAGGTACAATTTCCAGATGCTCTGTACCCACGTGGTGTGTTCTTATTTTTCTTATGAGAATGTCATGTAAAGCAGTGTCAAAAGCTCCCTTTAAGTCCAAGATATATGGTATAAACTGCTTCTGCTCTGTCTCTGAGGCCCTGGGTGGCCAAAGAAGGAAATTAGATTGGTTTAATGTGATTTGTTCTTGACAGATCCTGGTTGACTCTTACTCATGTCCTTGTTCTTAGTTATGAGCTTACAAATGGAGGTTTGTTCCCATATTTTTTCATTTACTGAAGTTAAGCTGATTTGTCCTACAACTCCTTTCTTTTTCTTTTTTCTTTTTTTTCCTTTCTTTTCTTTCTTTTTTCGGTTTGATTTTTTTTTCCTTTTCCCTTTTTTTTTTTTTTTTTTTTTTTTTTTTTACA
>VYZR01040262.1:0-30887 GCA_013400675.1 Oxylabes madagascariensis | reverse complement strand
AAAAAAAAAGGGGAAAAAATTAAAAAAAAAAAAAAAAAAAAAAAAAAAAGCTCAACATCAGAACTCCCCTGGGTTTGGCCTACTTGTTAATATTTCCCTGTCAGGTGTCCAGTTTAATGAGTTGCAAAATCACTGCACCAGTGACACAGCCAAATATTGCTAAATCGTGATCAGCCTCCACATCATGAGTCTGAGAAAAGAGACAGGTACGGATCACTTTGGATATCTTGACAGTTATATTTTTCAAAACACCAGAACAGCTCAGTTTAGCCCTGGATTTAGCACTGGTAAGAGCTGCCCGTTCATAAGCACTTCAGTTTCAAGGATTCCAGTGGAAAGGGTCAATGCACAAATAATTAGCCAGAATAATCCACTGCCAAAGAACAACAGTAGGTTTCATTTCTGTTATTGATTCGGACTTCATACTACAGAGCCTGCACTGCTTACTTTTTTGGGGTGGAGTTATTTGCTTTTAATGCTATTAATGATCTGCAGCTTTTAGAGGCGTATAAGTGACAAATTGTTCTGCCCATCATTTAGGGGAATAGAGACCTAGAGCTGGAGCTCTTCTGTATCAATAACCTGTTAGGACCAGAGGCTTTGCTCATCCAGATCAGGGTCCTTGCTTTCAAAATGTGACAAGGGCAATTATCTTTCAACAGTGATCACCAGTAATAACATTTGATATATAATTAATTTTTAATTAGTTTTAAATTTTTTAATTTTTAATTTTTGAATCCATTTGTTTAGGAGACAATCTTGAAAGAGGCTTAAAGCAAGAAGAATGAGAGTTTAGAGGCAGAAAATTATTTTGAAGTAAGTAAAGGAGATAAAACGGGGAAGAAACTTGAAAGTAGAGGAGCAAGAGGCACAGGAAATTTGTGGTAAATGTTTGCTGAATCAGTAAGACAAAAATTTCTCAGGTAATGGAGTATTGACAAACTCATCAGCTTTTCATTGGTTTTTATTCACTATTTTTGTGCTNGTTGCACATGTGAATATTTATGCTTAGAAGTATCTTGTACTTTTAAGTAACTGGGTTTTTAAATCCTTAGCCATTTTTTACCTTTTTCCCCATGCTAGTGTAATAACACTACTTCCTAAACCCTATCCTTTTCTTAGGTATTGACCTCATCATCTCTGGGTGCTACTCCAGTAATAAAAAAAAATAAAGGCTTGTGAATTATGGGATCCTTTATAGACCTGCATGGAACTCATCTGGCTCAGCTGGAAGGGGTCATGTAAACCTTCTGCAACCGTTAGAGTCTGTGTGGTTTCACACCCAACAAATGTCAAAGCAGAACTCAGCTGCAACAGCCAAGTTTCATCTGCGTTTGGGTTAACCCATAAAAGAACCCACCAAATTCCACATCGGGCATTTCAGACTTGCAAGAAACCACCCAGGTTCAGTGGAGAGGTCAAGAATCTGGTAAACATTTTGGCAAATATGGCTCAAGCAAACCCTGTTTTTTTCCAACTTTGTATAGTCTGACCAGCCTGATAGCTGGTCCATCCTAATGACAAACAATTTCTGTTCCTTGTAGCTCTTACTCTGTGTAGAAACATTGAGAATGAAAGCACAACGACAACTTGTCCTCTTCAGGCATTTGAACTGCACTCACTCGCAAAGTTTTGGAGGATGAAAGGAGTGTCTCTGGTGAAGGGGATTGTTATCCACGAGCACAGTGGTGAGGATAGTGAGGCAGCACAAGGTTCTCAGCTTGAAGAGGAGAGCAGAAGTGATTAAATCCTTTTCACTGGAAAGCTCTGTGATGACAGCAACTCTGGTACAACCCTCCAGAGTGGCCCTTCTGAGGCCATAAGGGATCTCACAGAAGGTAATACAACTCACTTATCCAAGGTCAGAGCATGCCTGCAAGCTTTGGCAGATGAAAACAGAGCATGAAGTACAGAATTCTTGGCAGATGTGTATTTTTTGGCAGCAACATAATTCTGGTTATCAACTGAAAGCAAACAAACGTAACACCAACCAAGGAGGACCAGACCATGCTTCTAACAGTCTAGACGAGTGACTAGATTTTTTTCTGGTTCATTTAAATTTGGAGGTAGAAGTCAAAAGTTAGGTTAATTTCTGAATATGATGCCTTGAGAATGTAATGTAAAGCTCACAGAATATGACAGACCCTCTGCAAATGTAAGTCAACTGCCCAATGCCAATGGATTTATTCCCTTGCAACATTTTACAGATGAACCACTGTGTTCTTAAAGCGCCCAGACCTCAGCCAGACTCTGAGATTTGGATGTTCTCTCAAAAAATACTCGGTTCCCTTGTTGACCCAAACATACCTCAGTTTTTGATGTTCATTCCGCAAGGGTGTCAGAAAAAACCCCTGAAGCCTTGACCACCACTCACAACCAAAGCACCGTGTGAGTCAACACCTCCTTGCACAGATGAAATTAAATGTTATGCCTTTTTTCACACAGGTTTAGTGAGATCTTATGTCTGACCACACCCAGCAGTGTTGGAAGCACAAGACTCACCCAAACCATTGAATCCAAGAGGTATCACCCAAAGAAAAATGGGACACAAGAAGAATAGGCTACAACCCCACTGAGAAGATGAATAGTATCACTTTGAGTGCCCTTGAGAGAGCCACACAGTACAACATGTTATCCCAACCCAGAGCAGCAGACAGGAGAGTAGGCAGCCCTTGGAGGAGAGAGAAAAGGTCAGGAACAGGCTAAGGATACCCAGCTGGGTGATGAGGAAAATAGTGACCTCAGTGCTGGAAAAAAATTTACATAATCTCCCCAGTGAAATAATATCAGACATAGGGTAAATGAAAAGGTATCGATTTAGCTTCTGCCAGCTAACAGCTTGTCAGGCCAAGGCCATGTATTATTTTCTTTGAATAAGTTTCCTGCCTCAAATCACTTGCAGTATTTTCTTTGCAGTATGATAGCAACACTAAAAATGTATCATTGCCACATATTGGAAGGCCAGGGTTGTATGCACAGTACTTCCATCAATTATTAGGGACTCTCCCATTACTTAAGCTTCTGGGAAGTCTGCAGAGGGATTTTTCTGAGCTGCTTTTAGTTCATTTTTGACTGGCCATAATATTCACCACAGTTATCATGACAACCTTTAACAAGACAACAGTTGGAAATACTCTCTCCATGGGCTGTGACCTTGGATGGCTGGGTCCAAAGTTGCACAGATATGAGTGACTTCATCTACAGGCCCCTGGAGATCTCATGTCTCTTGCCAGTTACTTTTCAGTGAGTGCAAACACGCAGTTGCTCTGGAAGCATCGCTGTTGAACTCTGAGGGTTATAAACCTTTGCAGGACCACAGCGCGAAAGGGCGAAAGAAAAACCACCCCAAACGGATCCCTGCAGCACCGTAGTAGAGACGCCCTTACCTACTCGAAGCTCTTGTCCAAAGACTGTTTTCTCTCCCAGCGCAGAGCAGTTCCACCTCCCGTACCGAAACTGGTACTGGCACTCATTGATTCCCATCTGTGCCCCTTCCCCGATCACAATGATGGCATCAGGGCGGCTCTGGCAGATCGCTCGCTGCCGAGGGGCCAGGCCTGGGATTTTGTTGCAGATTATGTTAGCTCCTAAAGCCACCACGGATGACAAAGCTCTGAAGAAAAAAGCAGAAAGAGACGTTATAACCAAATTGGGGTGACCAGGTGCTGCCGTGGGGCTGGCAGGGCGCTGTGCAAAAGGGGAAGGGTTGGAGGTCGAGTTCCTGTAATTACGCCGATTTGGCACAGTGTCTGTGGTCTGGTGTAGCAGCCTGGAAATCTTGCAGTAATTCCTGATCTGATTTGTGCCAGAAAAAACAAAGAAATGGAATTTTGGCGCTTTTGTTTCCAGTCCTACACAGAGACATCAGTTTGTGAGATGTGGAAAGAAAGACTTACGTAAAATCAAAAAGTAGTGATAAGCAATCATCCACAAATCTCTGAAACTTATGTCTACTTTGAATGCAGGTTCAGACTTAGTGTTTTAGTTACTGCAGCCAGTTCATCCACCCCTCATTTGAAACTGTTAAGCACAATTTAGAAAATGACTTGACACTACCAACACTCTTGCCCATTATTATGCTCGGGGTATTGAATGATTAATGAAGTTCACCAGCATAACTGTGCTTTTAGACCTGGCAAGCATCATGAAGCACATAGGAGTGATCCTTAATATGTGCCATCCAGACTAGAAACATTTGCAGTTCTCATTCTTCAAGTATATATTCAGAATTCATTAGGAAGTTTGCATACAACTTGCACCTGCCATATGTTTTCACTTGAGCACGTTTATTTTTCATTTTTCAGCTCGCTTTTCAACATCTTCACAGGCTCATTTTTCAACATCTTTACAGCCTTCATTTTAAATGGTAGTATTTGGGAAAAAATAGGACAACATGGGCACACATTTGGGGATGCCTCTGGTCACAGAGTACCCAGCAGGCCCATGTGGAGATGCTGCAGGTGGCTCTGAACAAGCAGACAGACTGTCCCTACTTCCCACCTTGAACACCAGCCTAAGCCTTTCATCTTAGTGTTAAAAATTTCCCACTGGAAATGCTCCCATTGGGGAAATGCTGCCTGAACAAAATTAAAGAATTATATAAGAATTTGCCAACTTCATCACAAGGTAACTGCAAAATTACATAAATGCTGCATTTCAATGAAATCAGAGTGTTTAGTTTTGTCATTTCGATAAGATACAGTAAAGGCAGAGCAAGGACGGTGAAGTTGAGAACACTGGCCAAGATGAAATACTGCTATTCCTGTGGAATAGAAATTCCATGATGATCCACTCTGCCTTTAATAGGTATTTTTGCATCTTTTCCAAAGTCAACAATCCATGAGAAATTCACCACTTGTGGGTTTTTATTTACGGGGGCGGAGGGGGGTTATGGACATAGAAATAAGGTATCACACAGAGCGTGCACACCCTGTTGTTCTGCCTGTTAAACAGAAGTAAGAACAAAAGGTATTTGCAGTCTGACCACTCTCTGTGTTGGAGCAGGAGTGCTCAGACCTGCAGCTTCAATTTGTGTTCCTCTGGGTGCTGAGCACCGAAGCTGGAGCATCAGCTGGAACCAGAGAGTCCCTGAGATTCATGCAGGTTTTGAGCTAAGGGTTTTGGGGGTTTTTTCTGGCAAAAAGTATTTCTTCACTTTAAAATTAAAAAAAAAAAATAAATAAAATAGTGATGTCTTTAAATTAGGACTTTCCAAGAGATGTGATAATCTTAAAAAAGTATTATGTTTGATATAGGGATAAGATTCTCTTTACAGTGGCTTATGACCTTTATGCTATGGCTTCAAAAGCTAACGAAAATCACAGAGGAAAGCATCAATACTTAATTTTTTTTTTTTTTAATCAGACACTTTTCAATATTGAAGAGTAAAAGTGTTATTTTCATTGAAAGGTCATGGAGCTTTTCCCTCTCTGACTTTATCCCTTTTCCACACAAAGTAGGACATTCTGAAAATATTGCAGTAAAACACAAAGGAAAACGTTTCTCCTTGATAGATAATGTGACAAATTCAGAAACACACACTCTTTGATGATAGTAAAATGCTGTGCCCCATTCTTACCCCATCCCCTCCATCTGTCTTTGCCCAGTTTCCTGGGACAGACCAGGTGCCCGCAAGACCTTCCCACCTGGTAACCCACTTCACTGCTGCTTCAGACACTGACCCTTCCAGGAAAATCTAACCCTGAGGAAATCCAGGGCTGACTCCTAAGAAAGAGACATGCACAAGGCATTCAAAATTCCAATTGATGCTTGGCACATGCACAAGACACACAGCTCTGGTCTTGCAGCTGCCTGACGGTCATCAAGTTACTGGGCTATGCCACCAGTTTACTAGAAAAATTACCTCTAAAATTTTTTTTTTTTATGTTATATAAATACTTTTTTAAAAATTAAAAACTGATCAAAACTGATGCAATAACTTCCTGACATCATTTTTAAAAACTGGTGGGCTTCCGCAGTTTCCACTAACTATTCTCAAGTTGAGCAGCAAAACCTTATGACTTGCAAAACAAAGCAAGAATTGGCCACAGCATCTAAATGTATAATTTTCAGTTAAGTTGCTTCCTTCATACACGTCACTGCTGTCTCATAATTAGGTTAAAGAGTATATTTTTTGGTCTCCCATTGTTTTTTGGAGCAGGCCTTGGTCAAAGTGTTTTAATACAGTGGGTTGGTTTATTCAACCAGAAAATAAGCATGATCGTATCTGCCTCAGGA
Source organism: Oxylabes madagascariensis (assembly GCA_013400675.1). Lineage (NCBI taxonomy): Eukaryota > Metazoa > Chordata > Aves > Passeriformes > Timaliidae > Oxylabes > Oxylabes madagascariensis. The sequence continues at coordinate 24,650 of VYZR01040262.1, read as the reverse complement.
GGTATTGTGAGGGTGTCATAATTATTGTGTCCTTGTGAAGCGTATTATAACAATCAAACTGCAATTTTGGGGGGTGGATGGGGTCTTAGTTTTTCTGTTATTACTTCCAGAAACTTCCCCCTCTCTGGCCTGAACTTACCAGCATATTCCCTCAGACTTGTTTAGCCTACTTTTAAACTGTTACAGTGCCAAAAGAAATGCTGAATCATGAAACTGAGGTTTTGGAAAACTTTATTTTTATTAAAGAAATGCACCCAACAGCATTTCAAGCTTCCTCTCCTCTATTTCTTGTGGCGTCCCTCAGTTTGTGCATCCATCACACATTTGGGAGGATTGTGCTGTGCTCCTGCCCCTTGGCAGGTTGAAAGCTACGTTATTTTTTTCAAAGACGGAGATTGTTTCACTTTATAGCTGTCAAAAGGCAGATCCTCCATGCCACAGTTTGGCATCTTCTTTCATCTAATCTTTCTTTGTGGTTCAAATTGCCTTGATTCTTATCACCAGAAACTCCTGAGTGTGGTATTGTGTTAAGATTTCTGATGCAGTTTACAGTAATTGCAACCATCCTACACCATGACAATCTCAACACTGCTGGGTGTTGTGGGTCATCCACATGGGCTATCCAATTAAACATCATCCACATGGCTTATCCAGTTAAACAGAGAGTGGAATAATGACACATTTCCTAAGGAATTGGCATTAGTGTCTGGCATATGGAGAGCTTTCACATTTCTTCACGCCTATGCCATTAATCCAAGGGCAACACCAGCACTGAAATTGAGCAATATCTATAAACAGAGTTATGTCCAAATTTAAAAAACAACAACAAAAACCCCTAAAAAAACAACAACCAAAAAAAACCGCATGAAAACCCCAAAAAACCCAACAACAACAAACAAACAAACAAACCAAATACACACACAAGCAACAAAAAAAACCTCTTAGATCCAGGCTTGGATAGGACCTTGCAGTTCAAACTTCCATCAATTAGACCTGATGAAGAAGATTTTGGAAGGCTTGGTTTCTGCATAAGAATTCTGAAACATCAGGAGTTTTTATCCTTTGAAAAAATAACTCTGTCACAGCAAACAGAAATTCATGGCAGTGGGAGACAAGTTCCAGCTTATTTTCTGAAATAATGCTTGCTAACTTATGCAAGGACAGATGAATCCCGTCACAAAAAGAGAAATTTCGCCCTCCAAATGTATTTCCTGTTACAGTTGAATCTCCTCTGTAGGACCTAAGCAACTCCAGCTTCCCTTTTCACAAAGTGAAATGAAAATTATTAGATATTCTACTAAGCAAGTCATAAAAGTAAAGGTCTTTGAAATGCTTCAGAAATTAAACACTAAGGCCACTTGAGTTTTAAGAACTGAATTAATTCAACTCATTTAATTGTTGGAAGAGAAATGTACTCTTCATTCCTGATTGGCTTGCTTGACTCTCCGTTTTATGTTTGCAAAAGCAAGCATTCACTTAGCTTGAGCACAAGACATTTTATTGATTTCAAATGTTATCATGTCCTTGCAACTTCTGATTCATTCTACGTATAAGAAGGTTATCATGTGAACTACAGTTTACAGAGTCTTTGCATGGGTGGGAAATATATAAGATAAATCCTTATAATGGGCAGCTGTACAAGCACATGAGAAGGAAAATATCTAAATTTTATTCTTGTTAAAAGAATCTGAATTTTGATAAAATTATGGAACAGAACTGTCTAGTTATAGATGAACAGCAATAACTAACCAATCTTTGGAGTTGTCCCCAAGCTCCTGCACAGGCACAGATGTGTACCGAGATTTCTCCAAGTAGCTTAATATACTATCCTGACAAATACATGACAAAAGATGCAAAATAAGAGATTAAACCAGCAACACGTTGCACACAGATGAAACACTTAATCAAGTTAATTTTAACCTTTTGGCTAAAAAACCTAAAAATTGCTTTAAAAATTCTCTGCCAATCTACGCTCCCTGGGCAAATTACATTTTATTGGAGCCCAGGACTGGCTTCAAGAAGGTCCTCTCCTCCAGCACCCTCCCTCACTTGCATTTCTGGCTGCACAACAGCACTTCCCACCCAGCCAGCCTTACTGCAAGCCCTTGGGTAGGGTCACTGTGATCCCACCCCAGCTCTGCTTCTTGATATTCACCTGAAACTGCAGTTGGGCAGGGGGTTTGTTTTCAGCAAGGAATGAAGGGATTTAGCCACATGAACCCTGTTAACAGCAGGGGAGTTGTGCAGCTTTTTGGCACACTGTACCGAAAACTTGCCCCACCATCTCTGACAAAAACTCCACATAGTGGGTTCTTTGTTAGCAGGAACCACCGAGGTATTTTGTGGTGACACTGCGACACATCTGAAACCCTACACCACTACCAAATGGCTGACTTAATTAAGAATTCCTAAGTAAATATTTTGAGTGCGTATCAGTTGCAGAAATTGGCAGGAGCGTCCTGGGCTCTGAATGCCATCTGCATATGTTTAGGCTTTCAGTTTTGTTTTCCACCCAGGCTTTGGGAAATGGCTGCTCGGCACATATGTTATTGAAGCAGAAATCCAGTAAGGCTGCATGGTACAGCCTTGTGGTGCTCGCCCCTCTGCTGGGGATTTTGACACTTATCTTATTTGCTGTATGACTGGTCCGCTGCAATAATTTTTAATAACCTTTCAGTGAGGCAACTCTTGATATGTAACAGCAAGATATCTTGAAGACTGTTACATCTGTAGTTTACCTGCATTCAAGTTTTTTACACCAAAGAAAGGCTCATGGAGAACAGAAATGCCTCACTGATCTCAAGTGTCCCATTGTAAAGGCCATACTAGCAAATTTACATTTCCATTTTCATTGGACATTCATTGCCCTCCAGAATTTTCATGGCAAACTACTGCATAATGAGGATTTTCTTTCTTGTCTCAAATCACTTTACTCTAGGGGCATCTTGTTATATGGTGGAAAACACATCCTGTGGATATAAAAATGTATAAAAATAAAACCGGGTGTTAAAATATCCGAAGTGTGGCAAATAATGATTCCAAAGGAATTTGTGTTTCAAGAAGTGTTTGGTTTGCTAAACCAGAGAAAACTGATAGGCCAATGTTGGAAAGCTGCAGGAAGGCAGCAATTCTAGCATTCTCCTGGGCAATTCATGGAAGGCTGGAATACTCCTGCTTTGGTCTTGTTAGTGATGAAGGTGGTGACATACATGGTGTAATTGAACTTATCTGAATAGGCTTAATGAAAAATGGTGTTGATATAAAATTATTTGATTCCTGTGACAAACAGGACTTTCTCAGATTTAGAAATCAAATTGAAACGCTTTTGTTTTGCACAGATTTCTTTCTTTTGTCTCTATAAACACCATTAGCAGGACCCACCAGCCCAGTTCTGCAAACATGCCTTGCCTTGCAGAGTGCCAAGCAGCTTCCACCCTCAGCAACAACAAAGTCCCTTCCTCAATGCCAAGATGCCCCTTAAGCACTCAGAGCTGGTGTTGATGTCTATCTAGCACTATAATTTGCCTTTCACCCCATTTCTGGCTCCCTTTAGCACTAGAAAGAGCCACAGTGATATCTGACAGGGGGGCACAGAGCTGTTTGCTGAGCAGCAACCCACCACTGGGGAAAGCAAAGTTACCTTGCAGAATAACTGGGGTGGGATATTGCAGTTCCCCTGGCGTGGAATACAGCTTTGAGATACCAAAGTGGCTGGAGGAGATAACTCACAGATTTTCTGTGTCTATGCAGCAAGAGTTCAGTATCATAGAAAAACAAACATTTCACACTTCTATATGTAAAGTCCACGGTTTTGTCATGTTTTTCTTATAGTAAATAAGAGCAAATAAGCTTTGTGCAATCACATACGACATAGATATATATATAGAGAGATGGGTATTTTCCAAGCTTTATCAATTCCAAGCCTTAATTAAACTTAAGTGCATATTTTGGCTCTAACCAAAGTTTAGCAGTCTGTTCTGTCTGGGGAATGGATTAAGAGAAAGAAAGAAACAGGCAGTCTTCAGGCAAAGTCCAAGATTTATCAAGACTGCACCCTGCTTAATTTGTGAGATCTGATGAAAGCCTGTCACAGTCCTGCCACAGATGTCCTGCACAGAAGCAGCTATCTGTTGGTTAGTTCATTCTAAAATGCCAGGTATGCACTGTGGCTTTAAAATCTTTAAGGAGGACTGTTACTGGAATCTGACTTAAAATACCTGCTTGGGGATATTTTTCATTAAATATTTATGAAAGATCTTAAATTTTTTTGCTTTGCATGCATAGGTCTTTCATGGATGTGATACAAAAATTGGAAGAGGAAAGCATGTAATAAACGGTCTACAGGAAAGGAAGACTCTTCCTTCTCAAAATGAAGTCTGCTGGCTTTACTGCTGTTGTGGTTCAGGTAGGAACTCATTTTTGTGAGTCAGGATCTGAGCAACCAATGAGAATAAATTCTGAAAATCTACTGGTGAACCATTATTTTGAAGGATTTAGACTTTTGTGTTAAAATGTTGAGACTCCATTGCAGTGTCTGTTAATCACGAGGATCAAAGTCTGGATGCAGCTCTGAGGTACACCTGAAAAGCCATACACAGTAGTTTCAGATGTTCTTTTATTATTAAGATGGAGAGGCCACATTGACCCTTCCCACAATGTGCACTTCAGACTAAATGACCACTGAAGGCTGCTATTTGTGCACGGATATATGACCACAAACAAGACTTATTGGTCTTAAATTAGCAGCAGAGGAGAAAAAAAAATTAAATTCTCTTTGTCAGTGACATTGAATTTTTATCCACTGAATACCCCACTATGATGAGGTATGATTTATTTCTTTTATTCCTTCCCTCACCACTGTTTTCATGGCGGTAAATCTTTCCTGAGGCCATAAAATAATCAGGATATGGAATTAAGTAACATCCACAAACAAAATTGAAGCAAAAACCCCCACAGGCTTGGTGCTGTCAGGTTTAGTTACTGGCTCCTATACCTGGAATGGGAGCATTGCTCAAACCAGCAGCAGCATGTGCTGTTCTCATCTGCTCTGAATGCCTCACTTCAGGCAAGACTGTTGTCAGGGGGGACAAGGAGCAGAATGAGTTCTTCTGATGTTTCTCTACGACTGTTGAAGCTTTGGGATGACAGAGCATCAGAAGAGCAGCCCTTCCTGCTCTGGTGTGCAGCAGGTGAGGAAGTGAGAGAGCTGGACGCGTCCTTGGCACCACCCAAGTGGGACCAGGCAGATCACTGGTGCCTCGACATAGTCCCAGTTTGGTTGTGAAGCCTTGAGCCCTTGTGTTTTTCCTCCTGGCTTACCCACTTTCACCTTTCCCTCAAACTGCAGTAGTTGGGGGACACCCAGTCACAGTGAACACACTGGCATTGTTCTCAAGATGTGGGAAAAACCGGAAAAGAAAACTGAAGTCCCGGAAGCAGAAACCGTGGACCTGTCCAAGTTTAGCATGAATGGGTAAGAATGAGGAAAAGTGTGGGGTTTAAAAAATTTTTATATATCATTTCAGAGTTTATTCCTTCACAGAACTGCAATATCCCACCAGATATGGGTGGTGTGTTTGCATGAGGCTGGGTGGTGGTGAGACATCCCTCTGTCTGAGACAGGAGTTGCGTGTACAACTACTCTCCATCTCCAGTGCCAAGGACAGGAGGGAGGATGCACCTCCCACATCACCTCGAAAAGAAACAGATGCTGCTCTGCTCCTCAGAATCATGGAATGGTTTGGGTTGGAAGGGACCTTAAAGCCCATCCATTCCCACGCTCTGCCATGGGCAGGGACACCTTCCACTATCCCAGGTTGCTCCAAGCCCCAGTGTCCAGCCTGGCCTTGAACACTTCCAGGGATGGGGCAGCCACAGCTTCTCTGGGCATCCTGTACCAGTCCCTCACTTTCCACTGGAGCAGGTTGCTCAGATTGGCACAGGCTGATGGCCTGGGTACATGTTCTGCTCCCAGGACAGGTTTGGCAGCCAGGAGGTTGTGCTAGGGCTGGAGAGGCAACTTGAAATGAACTCCCTGGGCTGGCTGCCACTTCAAACAAAAATGCCCTGAAAGTCCCTCTTAGCCTGCATAGCTCAGCTAAGCTCTTGCAAAACCTTGACTTAGGAAGGAAAATGCTTTTAGGACCACCTTACTAAACACAAGAGATCTATCACAGATCTCAAGGTGCTAGATGTACGGCTGACACCCTTTGTGCTTCCCTGGTCATGTAGTTCTATTTGCTTCCATGGAAAACTTGTTGTTTAGCTGCAAGTCAGCCCAAGTACCAAATATGTCCCTGTACAAAGACTCCATGCTAAACACCAGATCCCAAAATAAATTAAGAAGGTAGAGGTTTTACACTAAGGAAGTTGCCTAAGAAATGCAGAGTGCAGAAATGCTACACTTGGTAGGGTTTATATACTTTAATTAATAGTTATTGAAAAGAAAAATAAAAAAATGCAACATATTTTTAAGCAAATAGCAAATGGCACTTGGGAATATATATTTTTAATAGTCTCTTAGTGCGTGTTAACTGATTTTGTCTCTTGTTTTCTGAGTCTGTTCCCTGATGAAAAAATTATTTGCAGCCTTTCTTGTACCACTGCACCAGCTGTAAGCAAAACTGCTTGGCACTTCCATGGAGCAGGTCTGCATTCCCTGCACCCAGCAAAACTCCCATTAACTATTGGTGATCACAAAAAGAGAAATACTGATTCATCAGGTAGATAATTTAGGGTTAGCTCCTTACATGAATTATCTTACTGAAGTTATGAGACAGTTTGTATACTTGAGATTATACACGTTGGTTAGACATGGAAATATGATTTGATCACCAGTCTGATCAGACCTTCAAATCTGCACCTAAATGTTGGATGTTACTATAAAATAGCTGCAGCTTGAGAAAGTCTCAAGTGTGGGAAAAAAAGGGGGGAACCCCACAGAAACTGCAGAATATGAAAGTTTGTTCCCTATGCAGATTTCTGGACATTTAAAGCACGTGGGCTTTCTGTGAACAAAAACTCTCTGTTTTATAATCTGTACTGTCAACACTGGCACAAAATAATGTGACAGCAAACAGGGATATCTATGAATTTCTAAGGTTTCTTTCAGCTACTTATTTCAAAATTTTAATTCTGAGTGATGTAAGAGGCCTGGTAAACCACACAGTAACTTTTCTAGTTCCCTGCCTTGTTGAGTCTATTCTAGGTGTTCAGAAGGATTAGCAAAAGTCATTTTGAGTTGTTTTTCTAGAGGGAGTTTCTAAATTTGGTATGCAGCCATAAAAATCGTGCATCTGTGTTATTATCCTAGTGGCCCGTGCTGGGTGTGTCCTTGGTGTTTTGCAAATCACTATAAGCTTGTGAAAGCAGCTGGATGGAATACTTCTCCATCTAAAATCCCCTCTCTAAAGATCCTGCATACACTGTCAATCATACAGCATTTACCTGCTTTCTTGTTAGGTGGCATATTGACCCCAATTCAGCTGCTTCTTGCCTTCAAACTGAAGATGCTGCTGACTATGGGCATCTTGAATTTCCTTTTCCTCCACTTCTCTTTCCGAATTTAATAATTTGAAAAAATCCCTTTATGGCCACGCAATCCAAAGAATGAAGAGATTTAAAGAGGTAAGTGATAAGGATAGTTTGGGATTCACAGCTGAGCTTGCAGAGGTGGTACTAAAACAGCTCTACCACAGTGAGGTGTATGCAATCTGCAGGGGCTGTAGGCAGCTTGTGGCACACAGTGAGCACACAGAATTACAGTGAGCATCCAGAGCAGGGTAAGCCTGGCTTAATAGCTACATCTGAGCCTCAGCCTAGTCTTCATCTTCAGTCAGCCCCGCACTCAGAAATCTCCTTTCACTGCTAACTTGCTCTCATTTTTCTCCCTGATGCTACCATTCTTTTGTCACTGATCTTTTTAATTTTTTACCCTTAGGTAAAACAGAAATTGATAGAGAAGTGCTGGCTTTCTGTCAGAATTCCATTTATCTGTTCCATAGAAGAGAAGCTAACAGCAGCATCACAGACTACTAGAAAGCTGAGAAATTATCAGAGTTTCCTAAAACTCTATGACTTAAATATCTTTTAAGCACTGTGGCATACTCAGAAGATGAGTTTGTTTTAAAACAGGGTTGTGGTCATAGGCAAGGACAGCCATGGACATTCTCTAAGATGTAAAGTCTGCCACCTGCCCCCCCAGTTCCCCCAGTGGTGACCTCGATGATGTGACATGCCTTTGTACATGGTGTTGGGCCAAGAGCACGCCTGGCTTTAGGCACTGCAGCAGAACTCCTGCACCAAGGGATCCAAAAGCACATGCCAAGGCATGCCAGACTGGCAGCTGTGCATGCAGAGCTGGCCCCTGTGTGCTCACGTGGAAAGGCTCCTGTTGGGAGAGCAGGAGACCATGAATGCTGGGGACTGAACGAGCTGCATTCCCCCCGAGAGAGCTTGGTGAGACAGCAGCGTGGTGAGCACATCTGTCTGAGTGGGGATGGGAAGGATCCACAGAAGGGGGCAAACTGGACAGCAAGTGACTTTGAGGAGACAGAATTCCATCCACCTTCCCTGGGCAGGAACAACTACACCTTGCCCACTCCTGACAGGCATTTCATACATTTATGAATCATCCTACCTAAATTTTCCCAAAAAGAGTGGTTGGGCACTAAACAGGCTCCCCAAGGAATGGTCATGGCTCCAAGGCTGACAGAACTCAAAGAGCATTTGACCAACACTCAGGCTCAGGGTAAAATTCTTGAGGTTCTCCTGTGCAGGGCCAGGAGCTGGACTTAATGATCTTGTGGGTCCCTTCCAACTCAGCATATTCCAATGTTTTTATTCTATGATTCTATGACATTTCTGCAATTAAAGTTCAGGGCTTTTTCTCTGATACTCAATGGGAACAGAATATTTTGTCCCCAGAGGCTTTGCACTGTCCTTTACGTTGTTTATAAATCTGCAGAGCAAAACAGCCCTCATTTGAATTTTCCTCTCATGCATGAGACCTCTGATCATTTCTATCCCCCTTTTCAGTGTTCCCTCCCACTGGTCCAAGCTCTTCTGCACAAGAAGATAAACTACACATCGTGACTCGAATTACACTCCTCTCTTCTCCTTTCAGGGATACAAAAACAAGATAACTGCTTTTGCCATTCCTTGCCTTTAGCTCCACTTAGTAAAATAGAGTTGAGACCTAAAGTGGCTCTTTAGTCCTCATTCTACAGTGAATTACCATTGCTTCTGACTTCTTCATTTCCTGCATGAACTGCATTGCAGCTGTGTAAAACGGGCCCAAAAGTATTTTGACTCCTTGTGTCTCATTAGTAGAACAGTAGCAGTTCAGCAATTAGTGCCCAGTTATGAGCACTCCTTTGATTTGTAGCATCTGACTTTGAGAACATGGGGCAGATGGAGGGAAAGCATAGTTAAAAGTGTAGAAAATTTGCTTAGATTGTGCTTAATATTTATGTTAGAGGTTTTATTGTCTGAGACGGGTCAAGTAAAAATATCTCCACTATGTACCTAAAATACACAGAGCTTGTGTTCTAAAANGCAGCATCTGACTTTGAGAACATGGGGCAGATGGAGGGAAAGCATAGTTAAAAGTGTAGAAAATTTGCTTAGATTGTGCTTAATATTTATGTTAGAGGTTTTACTGTCTGAGACGGGTCAAGTAAAAATATACTAAGTACCTAAAATACACAGAGCTTGTGTTTTAAAAGCACTTATTTTGAGAGTCTTAAAAATATTGCATATATTGCCTCCCACAGATACACAGCCTGAATAAATCTACGCAGTAGGTGCAGTATTGAGGGGAATTACGGCATAGGAATCAATTTTCCCAATAAATAGTAGCCAAAGTAGGCTTGACATGTTTTGGGTTCATTGCCCTTCTGAGAATCGGAGCAACTTCTCAGGAGAGTGAGAGTTGCTTCAACTGGAGATCTGTGAACTAAGAGGATGAGGTGGCATCACTTCCAGCCTTACTAAGTCATTCTCTTGTGTCTCCAAACAAAGCCAGAGAAGTTTTTCTTGAAAGGAACTACATGTGTTGGTGAAAAAGTGTCTTTCAGTTGCAGGCTTAGATACTGTCACCCTTTGTTTAATTTCTAGGCCAGTCTGTAGCATTCAAGGGACCTTAGGAGTTAAGATTTACGGTTCAAATCATTCAATGCCTCTGAATTTTCTGTAATTCATGGATTTTCTTAGAGTATGGATGATATAAAAGTTTCTATTCAGTAACTTTTCTAGCCAGTGTTTACATTTTTTTATCCAGCTTCTGAGCATTTCATCCCTAGTAAAAATCAAAGCGCCTGATTTTATTGGATTACCATTGCATTATGCCATTAACGTGAACCATTAAACTCCAGTTTCTCTACCTCACACATAAATCATATCCTCACACATAAATCATATCCTCAAGTTTTCCTAGCATAGCCTATATCATCCAGGATGAAAGTTTACTGCCATGGCAGAACGAACATGCAGCATGGGAAATGCATTGCTATGAAATAAAACTGAGTGGAAGCTGAAAGCTCAGAGCAACTTTGAGAGCTGGGTTTTGGTCTCTTTGGATCTTTAATCCCCAGAATGGCTCCATTTTTTTTTTTTTGTCCAAATTGTTCACCCAGGTCTAATGACCATTGAACAGTCTGGCAGGCACTACACATGAGATAGGATTAGGAGGTCATGGGTTCAGTCCGTAAGTAGGACCACTCACCCCTCTCACAAATCTACTCAGTTGACAGACAATTCTTTGTGATGAGTTGGCCACCCATTTGGAGGGTCAACAGAATTCTCACTTATTTTGAAAATTTGACCATGAGACACAAGCTGCCTTTCTGTGTGGGGAAGCCCACCCCACAGACAGGGAAAAAAAATCCCGGTTCATGCTGTTCAAAATCCATCTTCCCAAGGCTCTTCCTGGGCTGGTCAGTGTTTTCCAAGCTGAGTGCTTTTATTCTGTCTTCCAGTGTGTTCTCAAAAATACTTACAGAATGCTAAAAATTTTCATTTTAAAGGAAAAACTAGTTGCACTTGTGGAACAACATATGTATTTGTTCAGTTACTTTAATGAAGAGAATGTTTTGCATGCTTTCAAGAAAAAAAAGAATTATAAATAATACCTTAATGCCATGTCTTAAAGTATGCTTTACAACTCTCCTAAGCATCTTGTTTGTTATGCTTCAAAACTTTCTGTCACCAGAAAGGAAAAAAAAAATCAACAGCATTCCTTCTGTCTTACAGAAAGATGAGAGTAAGGAAATCGCCCCTTTGGGGTATTTTGTTTGGTGTTGGGAAAACTATACTTCGTGAAGGATCTGATAACTGACCCATATGGTGCATGATCCTGATAATACAATCCAAACATCACAAACCAACTCCCAAAAGCTAACAAGAATCAGCGTCTTTGTTGTAGAACAAAACAATGAGATTTCATGCAAACCCAAAATCCAGTTCCTCTGGAGATACCAAATGCCTAATTCACAATGAAAATAGATGGTGATAGATGATGACGCATGTCCTACAGTTTGTTCTAGCCTCCCACAGATGAAACAGAGGGCTTGATCTCTTGTGGTGTTAAAAATCCTCTGGCATTTTTTGGAATCAAAGAACTGATGGAAAATCAGATAATTAAACTTGTCTGCGTAGAATCCCTGTAAGTATTAACTATATGTTGTATTCTTTTGTTCTTTCTGTTTAAACAGGTTTTTCTGCTTTTTTTTCTGTATATAAACCATCCTAGCTTTTTTATTTTGGGGGCAAGAAACCTGCTGATTACTTAAGTAAAAGAGCTTAAGTAAAGGGCTGATACTTTCCAGTTCAGATTCAAATGATTCCACCTAGAAGTTTTGACACAATATTTAACTCTATGGCCCAAGAGAACAATTCCATGAATGTAAAATTGAGCACATATATCAAAGGCCTGCAACTGTTTTGGGACTCATTTGGGGACGTAAATATTGTATATTTATGACTTATCTGTATGAAATGCATACAAAGTATAGGTGATTGTGGGTATAACTCAAAAAGAAAAGGCGTAAAATTTTATGTGTTTCTTAGGGTTCTCTCTGGCTTGAGAAGTCAAGTTATGCCAGGATAGATTTTGGCCATAACCTACCAAAGAAGAATTTTGGTTGGCAAAAGAGCCAGAGTTATGAAATAGGCTCACTCAGGGCTTTCTAGAAATCGTAATGAATGAATCCACACAGCAGAGAAGAGATGATCCTCCTTGTTTTACTAATAGAGGAAAATGTGATTCACAGATCTAGAGACTTCAAATGGGAAACTTGACCTTATAATGATTTTTATACTGTGGACTATTTTTGAACCATAACTGTCATGATAAGTTCCCTATCCAGTTCGGTTATTTAGCTAAAAACCACCATTGTGCTATTTCAGTTAAAGACAAACACTGACAGCCAGTTTCTAGGTGAAGGGATTATTGTCAGTTCTGCCAAATATTCAGTAATGTATCATCACGTATGTCCAAACAACATCACTGCACGAAACTCTAACACAGAGAAAAGTTCATCATGAATAAAAATGTTTCCCATGCCAAAAAATCACTCACTCAGAAGGAAAATGTAAACCCAAAAGAGAGATCAAATAGCTTGTGGTATTAGGTCCTAACACACTGCAGCCAACTAAAGTCACTCTTACTGACTGAAGTCTGCAGCAAGGCTGAAACGGTAATAAATTCCAGGAATAAAACAGGACCGACCAGAGAAAACTGGGAATATTGTGAGAAAGAAGTCCATTAGAGTGAACCTTCTGCTCCCCACTGTCGGTGTCACTTTGTCCATGATGTGGACCCGGCTGTGACAGCACCAGGAGAAGCTCTGCACAAGAAGGAGTGCGGCCTGGAGGAGCTGCTGGTCCATGCCAGGCACCACTGAGTGCCCTGCCAGGGGCACCCAAGCCAAGCTGGGCCTGGAATGCCAACAACTGCACCGTGCCAGCATGCCAAGACTGATCCCAGAAAAGATGGCAGAAAAGGATTGAGCTGCTTGACCTCAGATGACTCAGTGTGACAAATACAGGGCTTGCAGAGAAAAATAGAACTCTGCATAGCCAACATTAAAAAAAAAAAAAAAAAAAGTGATAATTCAGTGTTTGCCTGATGGCTTTTTTTCCAGTTATAAAAAGCTTCTTGTCCAGCTTTTTCAAGATATAGCTGGTGTATTCTTTTTTATGCAAGAATGAAAGGAAGCAAGAAAAATTCTGGCACGCTTCTTTTGGTAAACTTCTAGAAACTGATATTCTCCCTCCCTTATTTCCCTACCCACATGCAATGACTGCTGTATTCACTGCTGAAATGGAGAAGTCTTTTCTGAAGATGGAGATCTCCTGTTCTACAACCAGTAAGTCCTTGAATTCTATGTGGAGACCATCAAGGAGGCAATGACAGATAACAACTGTGGTGTTCTGGGTTCTGGAAATTATCCCAAGGCTGGCCAAATGCACATCATTCCAAACTACTAGATTCGTCATGATCTGAATCAAAAATGTGAAAATAAAAAGCTGTATTATATTTGCCTATAATAACTTACCTCACTGTTCACCAATTCTTTACATCTATCATGGGTTTAAAATTCTGCACAAAACACCAAAATTCCACCCACATTCCCCACACTTCACTAAATTCAGTGAACTCACACAGAAGTAAGCTAATACTTTCAAACTGCTGTTACTCCAAGCCAGAGCGGGTGGAATTAAATATCCCTGACACAGAAGCATGGTAAACTGGTGGGTTGCTTTGATTTTTGTCTTATTGATAGACTGTGCTCCTAGTGGCTGAGATCCTTGGGTTTGATTGCAAGCTGTTGACTTGCGAGCTTACAGCTGTCCTGGCCTGGATATAGTTATAAGGAAAGCTGTGTAGAAAGCTGCCAAATTGTAACCTGATCCTGACTAAAAAGAAAACATGAAGGAATAGGTCCCTGAGAAGATCTTGGGTTACTGAAGCCAGGACTCAAAGCTGGACTTCAGCAATTTTTGTACAGCAACTCTATCAGGGCATTAGGTGGTGTTGCAGGAGCTCCACTCTTATCCTAGCTACAATGTGTTCGTTTCCATCATTTCTTCTTAATTGGCATCAGCTGATGGTGGGATCCAAAACACTCCAAACCTTCCTTCCAGCATGGTGAGACGCTGCATAGGCAAATGAAATAATCTTCAAACCTACCCTGTGTGAAATAAAGAAAAGCCTAGAGTCTTAAAAAAATCGGAGATTGAAATTCCCAGCAATAGCAATAGATGAGAAGTCATAGCAATAGTCACTCTAAGATGTGAATACTGAAGCACACAACTATGCAAAAAGCTGTTTGTTTTGAATTTGAATGTGGCAGTTAATCCAAAACATCTTCTGGTTTGCAAAGGTTTTAATGAATTTTAATGAAAAAGCTGGCAAAAAGTATCTTAATTGGCTCCCTACCATCTTAACTTAGTGACATCTTCCACATGCAATATCTTTGTCAACTAACGTCTTGCTCAGCTCCTTGGTGATTACTGAAACTTAAAGAATCACCCACTCCTTTTCGGAGACAATTCCAACCATTATAGCACAATATAAAAAGAAAGGATTGAAAACCCCCACAGGAGCTTGTAGAAAATTGTTAAAGTTTCCAGCAGATGTACGGCTTTACGGGACCAAATCCAAGCAGTTGCTGGACATGAGATTCCATTTTGCTGGTTTTAGTTGTCTGCACCAGTATCTCCCACATTTCAGAGGTTTACAGCTAATAAATGGCATGGGAAATCTCCATGGCACACACTGAGGGCAGTATTTCACAACATTTACATTCCTGTTGTCTTTCTAAATGAAAGACCTTAGGAATATAATGTCAAATCATGGGAATGATAGGCCAATTCATCCCACAGGTTACGATATGAATTGAAAATCTGAGACTGTCCTCTGAAGTCACCCTAATGGCAACCTGACTCAGGTCTTGCACTGCTCCGTTCACCCCTAGAACATCAGCTCACATTCCATGTTTACAAGCTAAGGCAGGTTGTAGGAAGGATGCACCCAGTAGTGCAGGATGTTGAGAGTCTCCTGGTCCTGAAGAGCAGCCTAAACTTGCTCTCCCTGCTCACCTATTCTTCCAGAAGATCCACAGAGGAGGAGTGGAAAGCCACTTCTCCAGTGGCTCCAATACTGGATCAAAGTAACAGGATCTGGTCCTGCTCTTGGCTCTGATTTTCTGTGTTGGTTTGAGTGGGCCACCTCCTTGTCTTGTGCTGCTTTTCTGCTTCTTTGCAGTCTTACCTTCCTAGACAGAGTGTGAGCCTGAACTGGCAATCTCTTCCATGCTACAGACTGAGTGCTAGGCATTAATTTATTTGAAAATTTAATTAGAAGATATATATCAACTGACTCTCACATAGGTATCACCAGTGACAAACAGGCTGACAGCAAAAAGGAGAGGCATTAAAAAATTAGAGTACCACCAGTTTTAGTGCTTCCCTCTGCCATCCAAATTATCCTTTCGAAACTCTTTTAAATGATCATTTTTGCTGTAGCTGCTGTTATTCATTTGTACAGAAGAAAGATGTTGGGTTGGAATCTGGTCTTGCCTCTCCAGCTGCCCGTAGATTTTTCCTAGCTGAGCTGTTGTTGTTGCCAAAGTAGTAATTCTAAAACAAACCATCCTCCTCACTCCTGCCAAATGTGTGTCAGTGCTTTCCAGCTCCATGGAAGGTACATGAGTGTAGGCACAGCAAATCTTAAATACCTCCTTCAGGTTGATCAGGAGTACCTTCTTAAGGACGATTTTCAAATTCAGCCATGTTAAACAGACACACACTAATTAGCATGTTAGTTACATGCTTGGGATACTAATGCTAATTTGTGGATTGACTACCTCCCACTAAGGATGAGGAGGACATCCTGAATGTATTAAATCTCGAATTCTTTACACAGACGAACCAAGTATAAATCCAGCACAAGTTTTGTGACTTTGTAAGTGCTGACTCTGTACTTGGCAATAACACACCTGTTCTCTGCTCCCCTGTCCTTGCCTGCTGCACATTCCACAGGTCTGAAGGAGCCGAGCTCCTCCAACACACTGAAGCCACGGTGCTGTGCGCTGGCTGGTGCAAATACAGGAGACCCATAACTGCACTGCCTCTCTCTGGGGAACCAAGGGGCTGCACAATGCCATGTAACATTTTGTAGTATCACCCAAACCCTCTTTTGACCCCTGAAGAGGTCAGGAATGACTCATCTGAGAAACCCAGCTTTAATGCACATGCTGGAATGGATTTTGACTTTTCATGGGCACTTTCCAAGATGAATAGCCCATCACTTCCCATGGCAGTTTGCTCTAGCAATTCCAACTGAAACATAAAAAGATGAATTTTTCTGTTTTCTGCCTCCAGTCATTGATACAGACACACACATTTGTCACAGAAGAACAAATGACAGGCAAAACGAAAACTGAAACGTGCAATATGAAATTCAGTTCTGCCTTATGACTCTGACAGTGGTATCCTAAGATATAAATGCTTTCTTTTTCTTCTCCTACCAATATCACTGCTTTTCCCCGGGTTAGTTAAATAGCAAGAGAGCAAGTTTAACCCATCTCTTTCCCTATCTTAGCTTCTTCCCAGCTGCCTGCTCTCTTTGTGTGTTCAAAGGATACTACAGTGCTCACTCTACACGTTTAGCCACAACCCAGAGGCCTCTCAGAGGGAAAGCTCTCACCTTTCCAGGCCTGCCTCATGGCCATGGGGCTAACACTGGACATGGGGGTGTTAATTACTACTGGTTACAGAAGTGGCCTGGTGGGCCCCATGGGGGAGCTGCCGTGAAGCCGCAACATCTATTTTCTCCTCAGCCACCCAGCAGCTGTGGTGTGGTGATGTCCCCCAAATAATACTGCTCCGGACAGAATTTGGGCTATTCTTTGTGAAGCTGGGAGATCTCTGTTCTATGGACTTTGGTCAACCACTCTTCCATCCAGATACGTGCCCCAATATCCTGCTTCTACTGCCTACCACCTTTCTTCACTTACCCCGGGAAACACAGCCAAGCTGCTTTGCAGGCTGTATCTCTTACAAGGGATTTTTTTTCTTAAAAAAAACTCCAAAGCAAATCCAGAAATTGCTGAGGTTGATTTTCTTCTTTCAACTAAGACTCAGCTCCACCTTGTTTCAGATACTGGCACACACATACTCACGTACCTGTGCTCATACACACCCAGCCGTTCACCTTCCTCCCCTGCTCTTGCAGAGTGCAACCAGCCATAGAAATTACAGCGTGTTCTAACGCCTTTATCTAAAAATACACCTTGTTTTAATTAGATCAAGAGTTTAGGAGCTGGGATGGATCTAATCAAGAGTTTGTAAGCAGGGTGCGACCTTTAGCAAACTTACTGAAATTATCACTTAGCGGTTTTCCATCACCCACGTAGCAAAGTTTTCATTTGCCCTGTGAATGCTTCAGTTTCTTTGGCAATACTCAAAGTAGTTATTTTTTTCTGTTGTTCCCTGCAAAGGCATCCAGATATGTCTGTTTACTGAGTTGTTGACACAACAGTGTCCAGTGTCCAGTGCAATAGGCCAAGTGGATGTATCTCTTCACTGTGAGTAGGACTAGCAGGATTAGCCTTCCAAAATGAAAGGGGTGCAATAAGCCAAATACCAATGTCATTAGAGCAATATGATGGATGAATTTGAGCAATGCCTCTAAAATGCCAAACTGTTAAACTCTAGGATTTAACAGGCTTCAATTAACTTGGTAATTTAAAAGCGAGTGAGCCAATGCATTAGGATATATCATAGATAAAACCTCAGAAAATTAAGTATGAAAAGAATTGTTCCTTAAAATGAAAAAAAAAAAGTTGACATCAGGGTTTTATGTCCTAGTTCATTCTGCCAGTCTTTTCCTTCAAACCTCTCTAAGCATACATAATACCAAGTGATAGAAAGCAACTCTACACTAACATTTTCAGGTCATGAGGTCAAGCACTTGCAAGTCAGAAAATGCCAGGACAAGGACTGACAGTGAAACTTGAATTCACCTGTCTCCTCTGCATGCACAGGAATGCAACCTGCAGTTCTACAGCAACACAACCTTTTTTTTTCCACAGGACCCTCTTATCCACTTGGTGAACAGGGTGGATGCACACTCTTGATGAGGAACTGCGTTGTCTTGCTTCCTCCTTGTTCACTGTGGACACCCAGGGTTTACAAGCATTTCAAACTCCATTTCATGGAAAGATTCTGAGCTTGACCTTGCCTTTTGTATAGTGATGATCAAGACAATGTGTGAGAGAATGACAGAAAAATCATCCCATAATACCCCTTTGAGGAGAGGAGACATGATTCCTCCCTCCTTAGAAATTCAGCAAGAGTTAGCTGTGAAGTATTCACTAGTCCAAGGAGTTGAGTTTGACAACTCCCTTCAAAACTTTTTTTTTTGTCTGATCCTTCTGACTTCTTCTGCAGCTGGGATCATTCCCCGTTTCAGCAAATCACATTCTGAGAACCTGAATCAAGCAACCAAATACAGGGAATAGCTGCTACTCACTTAAAAAACAAAAAACTTTCATATAGCAACACTCAAATATTTGACTCAGAGAAGCCTTCTGGTCCTCCTGCGCAGCCCCCATGCCCAGACACAGCCCCTGGGGGAAAGCCTACAGCCCAAACCCACTTGAAGTAAATGCCCCAAGGCTGAAATACTGTAAAAACATGTGACTGAACTAGAGGTCAGGTCCACACTTAGGTGGGAACCACACTCAGAATCCATTGGCAGTTGAAAGAAAAAAAAAGAAATAACTGCTAGACTGAAATTTTAACCCAAATGGGAACTTTCAAATACCAAACCTGGACACTACTTGGTTACCAACTGCAACTCTCTGTTCAAAGACACATTGTGACAGAAACATGAAGGTCAGGGTAGCCTCTCTTTCTGTAGCCTCTTTTCTAAGCATCTTCAGAACTGTCTCATCTGAAATCACCAAGGCAGAAATTTCACATCACAGAACAGGAAAAGTCTTGACACCATATCGAGGGCATGACAATCCCTCCTATAATTTCAGACTAAAATTCTCTCTCCCTGTTCTGGTTCATATGCATAGCCCTCATATCTGTGGCCTAGTTTCCCATGTTTATGTCCATTCTGAATAGTGGTACACTTCACCTGCAAATGGAATCAGTTGAAATGGCTTAGGTGCATTGTTGACCATTTCATTTGAAATTCATTGCATTCTGTCCTTCAGAAAATGGGGGAAAAAAACCCCACTTCTGAATTTTGCGAATGCCCAAAATTTAGGCTTTGTAAAATTGTAAAAGGGTTAGAGAAACCCCAGCATTGCCCTAGACACTGTTTTGCTGTCTTAGCTTCAAAGTTGCACTTCTAGCTTTTTCATTTCACAATGTCTCTTTTGTTATTAAAATCTAAAAACTGAGTGAAAAGGTTGTTATAATGGTTATCCACCTCTCAATGCATTTTCTAAAGAAAGAAGATAAACAAATCACTGATAGGCTGTTGCACCCCACAGTGCAGGCCTTTGTAAAGGATAATGTTGCAAGTAAAAGCAGTAAACAGCGATCTCTGCATTGACAGAACTCCCAAAAAGAAACTTCAAGAGTTAAAAATGTTTCTGCAGACTGCCTCACATTTAGTGCCACCTGAAAACCAAAGCAAGCAAGACACATAACACTGAAATGAAGCAGCACTAGAAAAGAAAATAGTCTCCTGCAATGCTTTATGGGCAAAACTTACTGAGTTATGGAAAGAAAAGCCGCTAGAATAAGAAGGGGTTTTCTTGTATTGTTCATGCATTCTAGCACCCATTTAATAAGAGATTACTGGGAAAAACAGCACAGCATCTTTCTGGAAAAGTTAATCATCCAATCTTATTGCCCATGCCACATAATTGCTGCTAATCCATATTCCATTATGTCATCCTCCACAATACTCCTTTCCCTGCGTTCGCAGTCCTGATATCTCCTCTTCCTCCACTCACGTCGTCTTCTCCGGTCCTTCCAACCACAGGAAACAGTTTTCCTTTATTACTTTCTGAAAATTGTGGTTGCTGAAACCTCTTTGGTATTTATGATAACTATTAGTATCTATAGGGTTCAATTGACTCACACAGCAGCCCTTTGCTCTCTCATGGTAATTGCCTTCCACCCACACTCTCTACCTTCCCAGATCTGAGCTCCCTTCTCTTTCTCTCTCTCCGTCCCTCCCTGTGACTCACCCTCACTGCCTGGAAGTCCCAAGCACATGCTGGCAGCGCTAGATATCATGTTCCCTCTGCCCAAAGTGCTGCTGAAGCCCTAACCTGTTTGAGAAAACACCTTTGCCCTGCTTCCTCCTCACTTATACATTGATAAACCAAAACAAAGCCGGAGAAGCTGTTTTGCCCCAGGAACAGGAGTGGGTTGGTGTAAGTGGAAGCTGCATCAGGGGAGGTTTAGGCTGGATATCACAGAAAAGTTCTTCCCCCAGAGGGTGTCGGGCACTGCCCAGGCTCCCCAGGGAATGGTCACGGCCCCAAGGCTGCCAGAGCTCTGGGAGAGTTTGGCCAACGCTCTCAGGGATGCTCAGGGTGGGATTGTTGGGGTGTCTGTGCAGGGCCAGGGGTTGGACTCAATGATACTTGTCTGTTCCTCCCAACTCAGGAGGATATACTATCCCACTTTCAAAGAACTGTAGCCATCTGTCAAGGTCCTCACCCTCCTCAGTCCAGCAGCCTAAAGAAGGATGCCACTGGTGCAGCACCTCAGGACTATTTCGATTTACGAGGAGGCTGTTACAGCTCCAGTTAAGCAACCCAAAAATCCATGCAGCACAAAGACTGCCATTGCTGTATTTCCTCCAACACTGCTTGGGTGCCTTGGATGCGGCGGATCACAGGCACAGAGCAGAGTTTGGTCCTCTGGCTCTTTAATATCCCGTTTGCTCCCTTCTAATTCTCATTCAGCTCAGCATTCAGGCACCCAGGCTAGGTCTAGTTAATTTTAATGGGAATTAAAAACAGATTTTTCACAGAATCATAGAACATCCCGAGTTTTGGTAGACTTCTCCACTGGGTCCTGTTCTCTGTCCACTCACAGTGCCACCAGATGCCCATGGGGGAAGCAGCCAGGTGTACCAGGTTCCCTCTACCACCAAGGAAAGAGCCAGACACCTCCCAGGATGATTCAGAGCAGAGGTGGATTGAATTACCCCATGGTCCTGCCTGTCTTTTCATTAACTACAGGAGGCACCCAGGGGGACTGGACTCCTAACCTGAGAACCTCTCCTCATTGCCTAAATTTGGCTGTATGAATCCACCTTTGCATGTTGCTGCAGATAAACATTGAAATAGATTGCAACATGCCACTGCCTTTCACAGCTCCTTTTGTTCCTCTCTCTGTTTACCTCTCTCTTATCATAGAGCAATTGTGGTTTCCGCATATTGAATTTTTCAAAGCAAAAATCTGACACACAAATATGTATTCCAGTTGACTTTGAAAACAACTCTGGGTTTTAACACCGAGGCCAATTTTCTGTCACTCCACTGCAAGTCATCTCTGAGGAGCCACTCTGGTATGCTTTGGCCTTAACAGGAGCTGCCAAATATTAGCAGCAATGTCTGCTGTCCTTCAGGGCCAGAACACGCGGTGTGTGTTATCAGCCACCCCTGGGCTTGATCTAAAGCTCATTGAAAACAGCAGGAGTCTTTCCACTGGGTTAATAGGACTGGGAATTCAGTTCTCATAGCAAAATTAGTCCTTTACATGTCCATCAGTACACGACAGACAGGTGGTTTTCGAGTGTTTCGTGGAAAAGGGGCCTGAGCTATGGCCAGATTGAGGTGTCAGTTCCCCACAGATCAGGGGCCATGTGGGTCTGGTGTTACAGTCTCTTGTGTCCATGCCTTTTAATCCTGATGGGTGTGCACTAATCTTCCTTTGCTAGGCTGGGGATGACTTCTCATACACACAGGGGTTTCACAAGGGAAGATAAGTGCCTTTTCCAACACTAAGCTCCTCTGTGCTCCATCCAACATTCTGCATTTGAATAATAGGGTGTCAAGTAATCTCAGACTTGCACTCCAATTTATGGCTTAGCTTTTCATTTTTATGCAATTAGAAGTGGCAACATTTATCTGCTTTCAAATGAGACTATTCCCTCTTCCTCCCTCCTACTGCAACTCCACACCCTCCCCTTCAATCAGCTGCATCTCAAACTGGAAGGAAACTGGAGTAATTTGACTCACATCGTTAAAGCAAATTATTGTATCAAAAAAAGGCAACCTGAGCCAAAGTCCATTTAAGTCTACGAGTCTCTGGGGACTTCAAAGAAATTACTGTTCTCGCTGGCAATGAGTATATTAGGAAGCCAGTATTAGTATCCGTGCTCGTGACTGTTGCCTTAGTGTTCCTGTCCTGTGCAGGACCTTGCCGGGGCAGGTTTTTCCCTTTCCTTCCCTGCTAGACCAGGGGATGGGTGGTGGATGATGACCCCATGGGTGCTGATGATTGAGTCGGCTAGAAGAGAGAAGTTTGGGCAGCTACAGAGCCCAGCTTAAAATAAATACATAGCAAATGTTAGAATGGCAATGAATGGGAAAGGAGAATGCTGAGGTGGCCACCCCTAGAGCAGAGATGGAGAAGACCAGGAATAAAGGGTCACACCACATCTTTGTGTATGGATGGGGTGGTGAGGCAGCCCTGGGGGCACCTCTGTGAAAAGAGGCACTGGGATGAGATCCAGGCTATAGCCATCGCCAGGAAATATGTGCATCTTTGACTGAGTGTACCGGCAACAGCACAGACATGCAAGGGAATGAATGTTCTTCAGGCCTTCAGAGAAGGTGACTACCTTCACTAAGCTTTTCAGTGCTAGGAATGGCTTCAGAGACAGATAACTAAAAGGAAATCTGTCCAGCAGCCAAATTTTCCAAAGAGTTCAAAGCCATATTTCCAGCACAGGAGCAGTCTGATTTCCTGAAGAGCTCATACCTCCTTTGGACACTAAGTGACGTTACACATTCAGCACGTTCCGTATGCAGATTTGCCACTTCCGATTTTGCTGATTGCAGGCAGATTCCCTAGAGGTCTGAGCTCCTGTGCTAAAGGCAGCTCTTAAAAAGAGCAACACAAGCTGTGCAAGCAAAGAGGGAAGTGACAAACAAAACATCCCTGGTCAGGAAAAAAAAAAAAAGTAAATGAAAACAGTCTGGTGAAGCAATCACCCACCCGGGGGAGCGGGCTGTGACTGAAGCACGCACGTCACTGGCGGCTGCTGATGGCATTCCACCTCTTGGTGCTGGCCCCGTGGAGCACACCAGGCATGGGCTTCTGACATGCTCCAAAGTGCATGTGGAAAGTCTTAAACACGCATATGCTCCCACTGAGTTCAAGCCAGAGCCAGTGGGATACTCCCAGACATAAACGTTTCAGTGAAATTAGGCCACAAAATGCCAGAACTGACCCTAGACTGGAACCCAGTACAGCAGATTGCTTTGTTCAGCAAGACACTGATATCACTTACATTGTAGTGATATCAGCTGCTAAGCTGTGGAAATCCTCCTACGGTACTTATCCTGCACCTCTTGTACCCATTAATCCAGGCTCCCTGGAGCCACTTCTGAAGCCCCAAACCTAAGCAGCAGTTATAAAACCACCAGCACAAACATAAACGTATTTCCCCCCAGAATCAGTATTTCTTACGTCAGACGCAATAGTCAGCTTTGGATGACCGACAGGCTTCGTGTGTCTTATCTCCTGAGACATTTTGGCTGGCAAAGAGTATGCTGCACCCCTGGGGAAGTGTTTTCTGTCCTTTACTAGGTCTTATAGGATCATATGACTCTACTGCAATCTTACATAGCTTATGGCCTCAGGTTGCCTAAAAAGCACCCCTGGTCTGACACATTCTCATTCACCCTGTGGCCTATAGCCTATGAGACTTTTTATAGTTGCAAAAATGCAATTACATTTTCTCCTGGTTGCAAATAACTACACTAGACAACAAAATGGTCCTATAGCTGGATGGGATAAAGTGAGAGGATATGATCATAGAAGCATTAAGGTTGTAAAAGACCCTCCCAGATCATCAAGTCCAGCCTGTGACCAATTCCTACCCCATCAACCAAGGTGTTCCTTGGACAGCTCCAGGGATGGGGAGTCCACCACCTCCCTAGGCAGCCAATGTCTACAACCCTTTCCATGAAGAAATTCTTCCTGACTTCCAACCTGAACCTCCCCAGCACAGCTTAAGCCCATGTCCTCTTGTCCTGTCAAACTGAAGTTGAACGTCAATTTCCAGATCTTCACCAAACGCCAAGTCATCAGAGCAGTGCCAGCCAAAAGGATTTTGCACAACTGAGCACTTTCACACCTCCACAGTGCCAGTGCCATATTACAGACAAGAACCTGAACTGTCAGTATTAGAGACACCTGGATTTGGAGGGAGGTGAGCATGACCAGCAGCAAAAATAATGTTTCATAACTTTCTCAGGTATTTCCAGGACAAACCTTTTTTTCTGTACAGAGTACCAGAAAAGAACACGGAAAGCACGCACAGAATTACTGTGAGTGCAGCAATCCCCTCCCATCCCATCCCAGCAAACAGCAGCACCCATGGGGGCTCCCTGTGCTGTGTGTGGGGTTCTGAGTGATGCCTTAAGTTTTAGATT
>VYZR01040231.1:55549-80643 GCA_013400675.1 Oxylabes madagascariensis | reverse complement strand
ATCTGAGGCTATCTAGGGAGATCCCTGAGGAACAGCAGTAATAAAATCCCGGATGAAGCAGGAATTTTTCACTTCCATCCATGATTTCTTTCCCTCTATAAATGTGCCCCGGTTTCTTAAGAAATAAGACTCTATTCCATGTTTTGCTGAATGAATGACACCTGCCTATAAGCCAGGAGAGAAGGGAGGGACAAATTTCTGGAACTGCCAGTAAACCAAATAACCAGGTATGAAAATTAAAAGGGTCAGGAATACACTGTTGGAAGATTATAAAGGAATCCAGAACAGGCTGCCAAGACTTCAGGACTGAATCACATCTTCCCAGGACCCTCCCAGATAAGGATCACAGGTGGGTGCATTCCCTCACATTAGTGGCCAGGGGGAGGGAAAGAGTGAGATGCCATTCTTCAGAAACCAACACCCAGCCCTCCAGGATGCTTTTGCTGTGCAGTTTGCTAAGCAGTGGGGAGAAGGGACTAGGAGGAGTAGGGAGGAAATGGGGGAAGGAGCCTGTTTCCTCCTCCCAAGGAGAATGCCATCCTCCAGTGCTTGGCAGAGGAATGGCTGCACAGGTTGCAGCAGTATTAGGGACCCTCAATCAGATTATAAGGACACGAGGGACTTAAATGCATTAAAAAAAGATAAGAAAGACGCAGAGAGATTTACCCTCCATCCCTCCTTCCCCCACTGAGAAGATAGAGGTCTGTTTGCCCAAGGACTTCATCTTGTTAATTTTGAACAACTGTTTGTCCTCCTCTTGTTCCCCTTCCTGTGTGACACTCCTTGAGGCAAACGTTTTCAATCAGCACTTGCAGAGCCACGATTCTACCCTGTCATCATGACTCCAGCCTCAGAGCTGATGAACAGGCTGAGCCCCACACATCACATCCCAGCTCCAGCTGCTGAGTGCAGTGACCCACAGGTACTACAGTAAACAAAAGCATTTCAACCCTCTTGAGTCCCTGACACTCCAGACATAAGCATCATGGTAAAATCATTTTTTCTAAAGATCTGACAGCCCTGACCCATTAGGTCCTATCTAGATGGAAGGAAAGGGCATGGCCAAAAATCAGTACTGGTGGTATCCAGGTACTCAGGTTAATGCTTGCTGCTCTGCTTGATTTCCTCTGTGGTTAAGACAGGCAGGCTGGTTACACTGCAGCTCTGAGAGGGACACTAAAGGACAGACATTAAATTGGAGCGGGGAGGTGTGGTGGGTGAGCTCAGAGAAGCAGCATGAAGGAAAGCACTGAGCAGAGAAGGAATGGAGAGGGATGTAAACTGGGATATGAATGGAAGTAAGAGAGTGCAAGGAGAAGGGAGATAAAAGAGAGAGGGCTGGAGCAAAGCTGAGGGCAGGTACACTGTAATCACAAGGGCAGGTTTCACACCACATGTGTGAAAGTTTTCACACCACATGTGCAGCCACCTGAGCATTAACTGCAAGGTGCAGCAGCAGCCTTGCATGAGATGCAGCTGTCCACACTGAAGACTGACATAGGATTTGGTACTGCAGCCTCACAAGAAGGTAGCAGCAAAGTAAAGCTCCTGCACAAACCCTGTGCTCACATGAATCACAACTGGCCAGTTCAAAGGAGAGAAGACACTCATCCTACAAAAATGTCACCACCACAGACACTCCTGGACCCCACTTTGTGTCAGCAAGGAGTTGAGAGCAACAGTATAGGGCAAAGTTTCGAAAGCACCACCCCTTCATAACTTATCTTGCTGGCAGTTCCTTCAAATTAAGGCTATCTATTCTGGAAACATGCCCTCTCCTCCCATTCCCCTGTATGGCAAGAAAGTGCTGCTGTTCATTCAGTTTTGTTACCTTTTGAGAGACCCTGCATAAAAGCCCTCCTCATCTGACCTAGCTATGGAGCTGACCCTGGTGTATGCCACAGGGATTGAGTTCCAGCTCCCTGGCAGCTTGTTACCAGCTCCCCTGCCTGCCCAAGCCCCTCTGACCTTGCAGGGAGTAGGGCAGGGCCAGGACTTGTGCAGGATTTCTTAGCTCAGCATCCTGCCTGGGGCAGGGATGTCAGTTTTCTAAGTGTCCTGTGGGTGCCACTCGTGTTCCAAGCACTCTTGCAGAGAGATCTGTGCCAGCACCAAGCCTCTGCAGTGGGAGAGCTGATCATTCAAGCTCCCTGCATTTCTCTGACATGCCCCTTGGAGAGACATCTGCCCGACAACTTTGGGATCAGATGTCCCCTTACTGACTTGATAACATCAGGCCTTAGGGTTGTTTTCTTAATGGAAGTAAAATAATTCCATCTTTTTTTAAAAGCTGGACCCAGGCCGAGACTGTCGGAAGTAAAAATAGCCGAGTATGCAGAGGCGACAGCACACGGAGTCAGGTTTAGTTTCTCTTTTATTTTCTGGGGACTAAAAATACTCTTAAAAGCTCTGTCAGGCTAAGGCCTGGCCAGTGGGAAATGCAGTCAAGGCCCAATATCAGCTGTCGTGTCAAATTACCAGCCTCACCTCACTTTCCATCGAGTCCTATCACATGCCCATGGATTGATAGGAACAGAAAGATCTATCTTGCCAAAAGAGCTAATGGAGGAGCCAAGCTACAGCGTTTGCATGGTACAGTATGTGTCTAGACCAAGAAGGACACAACCAAAGAGAACACAGGGCAAGTGCTGGCCAGGAAGCAAAAGGGCTGCTTTTGCTGAGCTTCCCTGATACACTAGCCAGGTCCTGTGTCTACTGCCCACCTAATCCTTGAGCTGCAGTTTCCACACTGCTTGCTCTCCCAGGGTCTGAGCTGGGGTGGTGGTCTGTAGCTAGCAGAGCACCTGTCTCTGGGAGCTGCAATCTAAAAGTACATGGGTTCGTACTGGCCAAGGAAACTGGAACGTATAGGCTAAGAGCAGAGAAGAAAGGAAGGGAGAAGGGTTGTATCCAAAGTGTCTCCTACAAAATTTCCCTCTTCCTTTCTGCTCTGAACTTCAGGAAAGACAATAGCATGTGGTAATGGGATGAGTGAGCCAGGAGGAAGCCTATCAAGGAAACAGAAAGCAGAGATGACCATTAAAAGTCAGGCCTGCCAAGATGGAGAAAGAAATACACTATAGGGAAAAGCATCTCTGCTTAACAGGAATGGAGAGGCTGCAAACTGACTAGGCTCTCTTTTGTTACTCAGATTCCAGCTTGGGAATGAGAAAAGATCCCTTTATACTATTAGGCTCGAACGCTGTGGCAAAAAGAGGCCAGCCCCTAGTAGGTGACTGATGCAATTACCCAACTCATCTGAAATACAGGAAAGCAAGTTGAGGGTCACAAATCAGCACAGCCAGAAGAACCCAGTGACTAGCCTGGTGCAGGTGAACAAGCCTGGAAATTACACTTGGAAAGAGAGGGTGGAGAACTATCCTGGGGATGAGGGGAAATGGAGAAGAAAATCCCTCTCCTGTGTTACAAGAGCCTACAGAGAAATTAGATCAGTTCAAGTAGGATGCTGCAGCCTCTTCCACCTTTGATGGTTTCAGGGTTATGTTAGTCAGGTAGGAAAGTTTCTTCGCTGTTGGGCTGACTGAAGAGTCCCTGGACTCAGAGAGACAGTTTAGCCCTGTGATACCTGATTATACCTGGTCCCAGAGGCTCTCACATGCCAGTGACACAAGGTGTCAGCTCCTCACACACAGAGACACAAGCAGCATGTCCCAAACGGTTGGTCCAAAGCATACAGAGTCAGGTGAAACCCACACAGCTTGCAAACCAGTCCTTCTCCTCTGCCAAAGCCAGCTGCATGGCTGCCAGCTCTGCAGGGCTGTCTGCAGCACTAGCCACTGCTGTCTCTCAAATGTACATCTTTCTTCCCATGCTGAGCCCCTCACTTTTCTCCCTCTACTTTGCTCCTTCTGGAAACTCAGGAATTAACAAGGAGTTCAAGGGCAATGGGAATAAAGTATACCTCAGTACCATGTTCTCTGCAACAACTCGCTTTAATAAGCCCCACATATTCACACTGTGTCCATGGTCCATGCAAACGTTCTCCTTTGACTGCTTCCCCTCCCAGCCCTCCAAACAGTCTGAGGCAGGTCAGCAGCTCTATTGGTTTTGTCACCCACGGCCACAATGCCTGCACAGCAGTGGGCTGAGGGCCACGGTGCAAAAGGAACACCTGCAGGCACGTGCCTGCTCGGAAAAGACCAAGGTTGCCTTTCACAACAGGACCTAAAAGATGACAAAGCCTCAGCCCCACTGACTTTCCAAGAGGTAGAACTCAGAAATAGAGCCCCAAAGTGGTGTTTGCTGCCTAGAGGAACCTGCAGCCCTAGGTGTGATTTAACTCACCTTAGACTTTGATAGCTCCCTTCTGTGCATATGGGCTCCCTTGACAGGCAACAGAGAAAAAGGCACCTCCACATTCAGCTCACTGGCCAGACACTTACCTGAGAAGGCATCATGACAGATACTTCACTTCACTGACTACCAAGAGAAACCCCGTGGGGTGAAACCAATGCTATCTCTAGTCCAGTTTTCTGTCTCAGTGAATTTCAGTGGAGCAGATTTTGGTACAAACAGGTAGAGGATGGATAGGCATGGATCAAGAACAACAATTTTTGATAAGTGACACAATGGAGAGGCCGCCACCACTACATGGAAAGAGGTCTACTTGTGATGGAGATCCACAGAGGTGAGGAAGTTAGACCCACCAAGCTCTGCTTTGGCCAGCCTCTTACAGCAACTCTGCTCAAGTCTTGAAGCATCTCCTCAAGTCCTCACCTCAGTGGCTTTTCTAATGCTAAAAACTATTGTCCATTTCTTATTGAATTCTTAAATTGGAACAGGTGTGCCAGAAAGTTCTGAATAAAGACCCTCTCAGGATACCCTGCAGGTCAAGGGCTGGCAGTCTTCAAATGTGAGTCAGGGAAAGGGATTGAGAATCTTGGCAGAGCTGAGTCACTGGTGCACACAGGTTATCAGAGGCACATGCCTAAAGTTACTGTAGAGCAGAGGGGCCATACATTCAATCCCATTCTTGCTTACCTTGAAGAATCTTACCTGCTGTGTTGTCAAAACTGCCTAAAAGTTTCTAGGATAATGACTGGGTTCTAAAAATCCCAGGATGGTTGTTGCAGTTTTTATCTGCTTCCTCTTTTCTTTACATGTTATAAGACCACTAAGCACAGTTTTGGTGACACAATACACAAAGTATTTATTATAAACCTATGTAGAGGTGATACCTCTCTGAACCCATATAGATGTATATTGATGGAACCTGGACTTCAATGTTTGGAAGAATGGAGATCTAGTTAGGTGTGGTAAGAACCACAACATTCAAAATGAATGAGAGGAACCAAATTAAACAGATTCATAATCCATTAGATAAGGGAGAAGGTGTAGAGATGGTACTGGATGTGACATTCTTATGTCCAGAAAACAGATACCAAGTACACTCAGCCCAATGTGCAATTTGTGAAGAGTCCATCTGCTGAAAGCCTCCTCTTTGGAGAATTACCATCAACCTGCCAAAGGCAGCACATGCTCTCTGTCACAACTCAGCTCCAGCCACATTGCAAAAGCTCAATTTATGCCTTGGAAAATAGTTGGGTGTGGAAGATAAGAGTCATCAAGATGCCACTCACTGCTCCTAGAGATCCTGTTTAAAAGGACAGGGGGTTGCCTGTCTGTTTTTGAACACAAGGATATTTTAGAAAAAGAAAAATCATTTTTTCATTCTCTTTTTTCATTTGGATACCTCCAATAGTGATATTTCTGGCAGCGGCTGGAGGCAGAATACTCTATAAATACAAAGCCATTAAATTGCACACAGCAGCAACCTGATCGGGGCTACCTTTTAATTTCCTGACATGAGCTGGCCACTAACCCAATTACCCAGGGTCCCCGGAGGAGCCCTCATCCTTCCCAGGAAGCACGAAGCAAGAACCCAAGCATATTGCAGGGATGTCAGCTGAGCTTTCACTGAAATCAAATATCTTTTTGAGAACACATGGTCTGGAAGCAGGGATGGGGGCAGGAGGGAGAGGCTGCTGGAAGCACTTTGCTCCATTGAGAGATTCTTTCACTTGAAAACAGAAATTAAACACTCCACTTTTGGTTATGTTGCTGAAAAGGAGTTCTGCTGTTGATTCAGTTATCTGGATTTCAGTAGAAGATGAAGGCAAAGTTGTAAGTGGAAGTGGTTTGAAATCACCAATGCTTGGAATCCTTTGCTCAGATACTAGATGACTGCATCAAATTTACAACATCACACAGCCAAGTCTGTCCAGGATGACAGATTTGATTCCTTGTGAAAAATTTATGACATCATCAGACATTAAGGGAAACCGAAGAGTTAGGAATAAACACTAGGGCAATTCCACTGAGTACAGGGTTTCCTAGTCAGCCAGGGTCTTGAAGAGGAGATGGATTTAAGAGATAGCTGCTTCTGAAATTTGAAGATTACAGTCTCACCATCTCAGAAGCGGGGATCACCTCCAGCATTCATAGAGATGCAGGCACTTAGGTAACACAAGGGTTACCAGGTTATTGCAAGTTTCTGGGAGGCAGGGTATTCCCAAAGACACCAGGGAGAGGAAGGAAAGGGGAACAATTAACAGGAAGACAAGCTGAATGAACTTTGTGGCTCCCTTCTGCAGACTTCTCTTGCCTGCTTCACTGCCTGGTCCTGCAGTGTCAGTATCCACACATTTCAGCAAACTTTACATCAGAAATAGTATTAGACAGATAGGAGTCTAAGAGCTTGGGACATTTGTAGCAAATAATTTGGGTTCCCTGTTGAATTTTAATATATTCTCTAGCATGTCTTATCTAATGCATTAGGAGCAAAGGAACAAAGCCTGGGAAAGGAATGGTTGTACCTGGGCTTACTACAGCATAACAGTTTTGGGAAAAAAGAGAGTCATGCAGATAAATCACATGTCTTTACTGGACTGTTGCCTAACTTCTCTCTTGCTGTTAAAAAGCCTCCCTTTTCTGCATCCAGAAAAAGACTACATATTCTTCTACCTTCCTTCCTTTTATTTGTAGACTTCACCCTCACCACACAAGGGTGACTCTTGAGAGCCAGGAGGCTAGGCCTGAGGACAACCTACTTTCAGAGACATTCAGAGTGGGGTAAAACACCTCATACAGGGCAGGTTTCCTATCCTAGGAATCCCCACTCCTGCTTTTAGGATGTGCAATGCATGTACTCCTGCAAACTCCTATTGTCTGCTTTCAGAAACAAGGTATACCTGGTCTATCACAGGACACATCCCCAGGGTCCTTTCTGTCTTTGCCCTCTTTCTTGGAAGCCAACCAGTGATGTCTTCAAGAAACTGGGCAGAAGCCACTCATACATCCCAGAAAGTTGCACTTAGGACTCAGTCATGAGCAGGACTCTGAGCAGACAAGTCTCAGCGCTGGCAGGGAGCAGAGGACAACTCCAGCAACATAACATACATTACTTGTGTTAAGAAGGAAAAAAAAGACTCAAAGGCTGGGGGAATAATCAGTGGCATTTCAATGCCTGGATTTTTTTTTACAGATATCTTCTTTGCTGTGTGGTTTTCTGCTGTGTTGTGACACAATTGCATGTGCACGCACTTAATGAAAAAGCATTTTGTAATCCAGTCTTGCTTCCTTTCAGAACTGTTTATGCTCCATTTGGGTCTCTGCAGATGTGCCAGCACAGAACAGGGAACACAGCTTTAGAAACTATACAATCCGTTGAAGAAAAATTTCTGTGGGGCTTCCACAAGAGAAAGGACCAAATACCCAGACAACAGCCAGTTTGTTCTCTTAGGTGTGGTATGGTTTGGTATGTCTGATACTGCCCCTACTCCACTTGCCTGTTGTCACTTCCCACAGCCTGTCTGTCATTTCCAGCCAAAGATGAGTTCTGTAATGAGAGGCCTTGATGTTTCACTGCAATTCACCTGTTATCCCCATGCCTCTTCTGATGATCTCAGAACATCTCCCTTTCATGGGCAGTACTGCATCTATGTGACAAGATTTTGGCAGCAGGAGAGACTGCAAGGGTGGTTTCTGTTGAAGACACCAGAAACTGCCCCTATGTCCACTCCAGACAGCTCCAAAATGGACCCACCACTGTCCAAAGCTCAGCAATGCTGGTGGTGCCTCTGTGATAACATATTCAAGAAAAGGTAAAAGAAGCTGAGAGAGAGGCATGAGAAAATACAGAAGAAACAGCCCTACAGATACCAAAGTCAGAGAAGAGAAGGTGCCCCAGGTTCAGAGGTGCAGCAGAGGTATGGAGGGCAAAGTTGTGAGGTCATGTTTAACCAGCCAACCAATGTCCAAAATGAAACCTCTGAGCCCACATACACAAGCCTCGTGTCATCTGAAATTACATCTGCCTCTTGAAGAAAAACAAATTGCCGTAGAACAGAAAGGTTATGGGTGGCTAGAGTGTAAATGGCAAGGGTATATTCTTCCTAAAATTGACAAGGTATACTGAGTTTTTAAAAGAGTTTTGAGTGCCAAACTGCTGAAATTTCTCAGTCTCATTCCAGACATCCAGGAAGATCTGGATCTACTCTGTAGAGCCCAGAGTTAAAGAACTACATTTAGTCATTGTAGGTGCAAGACAGACAGCAATGGGAGCAAAGAGAGGCAATGAGGTGGACAAACCCCAGGATTCCCTACTCTGAACAATGCCTCTACACTGCAAGTTGCAGGGCACACTTTTCCTGCACTGGCCATCCCCCTAGACATGTCATCTTCTCCATTTGGGGTGAACAGTATCACTGGGTGCTCAGATTCCCCTGATTTTTGCAGAGCAGAGGGGTATGCAATTCTACTGGACAAAGCTGTGAAGATGCCCATCTCCACTGCCTGCAGGCTGGTGGTTCAGCAAGGCAAAGAGCAGCAGAGCACAGATTTTCTGGGGACAGCGCGTTCCTACATGAACACTGGGACTGGAATCTGCTGGACTGCTGGACTTCAGATTCAGCAGGTTCCTGTATGAGCCTGCTAGGGCTAATTAATGTTCCCTTGGGGCACACTCCAGATGGAAAGGGAAAGTGAGAGACAGGCAGCCAGACAGGCCAACACTTCAGACATCTGAGCCAGTTGGGCTCTGTGGGCAGAGCTTTCTGCTTGCCACTTTCCCCAGTGAGTCTTTCCTGCTCTGCAGCACCACGCCAGGAGAACCTGAGACAGCAAAGCTCTGGTGTCCGTGCAGTTCCCTTGTTGCAACACATTGATCAGAGCTCTCTTAAAGAAAGTGGCCTGGATATCCGAGACACCTATTGATTGCTCCATTGGCTGTCTTCCTGCCCTGATCCTCATTCACTCGGCATTGCCTGAATAACCTGCATGTCTGTGTTAAAGCCAGTCTCCCCGGATCTTAAAGGGCTACATTCACAGCTTTTTGCCTAGCTGCAGCTCATGTAAGGAGAAGAGATGTCTGGTGACCCTTATATGCAGTCCCCAAGGGGAGGATCCAAGTCTCTCCTGCAGCATCAAGTTGAGCATTTCAAGTGTAAAGCAGATCCTGAAGTCATGGTTGTTTCTGTGGTTTTGTCATCTTTGAGTACTGATGCCTTCTGCTCGAAGAACAAGATAACACCACATGCCCAGCAGGCAGGAGGTGGCATGTACATCATGTATAGCAACAATAATCAGGAAAATGAGAAGAAATCATGAAGCCCTTAACTAGTTACTAATGGAATATCATACTCTTCTTGAGCAAAAGCATAGTCTCTTTACCCAGAAACATCCACTAAGTTACAAGCCCACTGGCTTGCCCAAGGACATCAAGGAGAAAACTGTGTAGAGAAGAACTGATTTCTAGATCTTGCCTTTAACCAAGAGACTGCTTTTCTCCAAACTTTTGATGATCAAGCAGGAGAAAGAACATGACTTAGCAACCTTCTGCCACGCATGAACCCAGGGATGATGAGAAAGGTACACCAAGGCAAAGTAGGAAGGGGATCTATTAAAAGGAAAAATAATCATAGCCCAAATATCAAGAGACATCTTGTCCTAATGAGAGTTTGGCTCTCTGAGGAAAAAAACTATATCTTGCAGAATAGGCTCTCTGGGGAAACCAAAACATCAGGGATTTTTAAAAACATTTAAACTACTAGAATGGTACAGTTGGGAACACTTGTGCCTTGGCAGAGAAAGGGGATGGATGAGCTAATAGGATGAGAAATCAGAGACGGAAAAGACCAATGAACCTTTTCTAATCTGAAATCCCTTGTCAATTCTGCATTTTGAGCAATTCAAACAATTATGGATTTGTTCTTTCTAGAAACTCTTGGCTCTATAGAGACCAAATAGTGTAACACCATTTTTCTACCTTCTTGGATTTGGCTTTTAAAGATGTGTATTGATTGAATTCTGTATACTAATACTTTGTGCTTCCACCAAGCTTCACACAAAGTTAACTAATTGGTCCTCACAATTCTTTTGCAAAGCAAAGCAGTATGATCCTATATTTCTCAGCTTGGGATACTGAGCAAAAGAAAGGAAAAAAGATGCCTGCCCAAAAGATCACTTGACCACTCTCTGTTAGGACACAGGACCCCTATTTGCAGATTGCTAGGGTAGTCTTCTCTGCTCTTCTTGATATCATCATGTGCTCTTGTATCCCATTGCTATCAATAAATCTTTATGCTGTATTTTCCACAGCTCTAAATATTATGGGCAGGATCACAGATACACTAACATCAATAGCAAATCGCCCTTCCCCAGTGACTTTAATGATGCCTGATCAATCCCTATATGAATAACTAAATACACTTCAGCACAAAAACAGCCATAGAGTCAAATTTCAGTTTGCCATGAGTAGTATTCCACAGGGTTCAGGAGTTCAGGCACTGCATGGTGTGAGTGAATTTACACTGCTTTCCAGACTAACTCTGGTCTGGAAGGAGTTAACTATTTCCACAGAACTTGGAGGCTAAGACATAAAACCCTTCACAGAACCCTGTTCTGAACAGTGCTGAACTCCCAGAACTGGAAGTAGAGATGCCCTGACCACACAGACAGCACACCAGCACCGGCTCCTGTGACTGCTCCCCTAGCTGCCAGCTCCAAGAGGCTCAACTGCTCAGAAGCAGGACAGCACAGACACTGGCAGCCAGCGAGCCTGAAGCTGTGCTGCTGCTCTGCAGAGTGACTGGAGCCACTATAGGCATTTAAACCTGTTCTATGGGATTCATATGAATAGGCTACAGTGCATTAACAACCTGCACTCCCACTAAAGCCTGTGTCACCAGTGTGTATTTGCTTTAATGGGTAAGGGGATACATCCCTTCCCTGAACTACCACATGAAGAGAGGCAGGTTTCCAGTGGTCTCTAACTACAAAGTAGGTGACTCCCTCTCCCTACCAGTAGGAGATCAAGATCCTCTGAGTTTACCACCTCTACACCTAGGTCAGGAAGGGCCAAACTACAGAAGCTCGCATCTCCTCCCCTTGGTAACTGGTATGCTCTAGAAAGAGGAATTTACCACAGAAACTACACATCCATCAAAGAACGAAATGGGGTTTATGTCCAATCTACATTCTTAACAACACTGGCTGCCATCAACCTGCCTCTCAAGAAATGAGAGACTTCTAGTGAGAAGCAATACACACTCAACTGACACTGTACAATTTATTACCAGCTGCTGCGATGTTATGGCCTGGAAGAAAGTTGTATGCTGGCATCTTGGCTCCAGCATATAGGACGTGTGCATAACCACAGCCAGCGGCTGTTTCTTGTGGTTAAGCTGAGAGGACCTTGCTCTGTTGGTATAGCGATGCAGAGGGTTATGTGCAGTGCTTCTCCTTCCTTCCCCTCCTCCCCTCACTGCCTTTCCCAGAGGGACCCAAGGGAAACAAACCTTTAAAGTCAATCCATAAGAATGTGTTTAATTGCCACTGAATTCCCTGTGGTTCCTCTTGAATGGACAAGGATTGAAAAGCGGGGTGTGAGAGGAAAAACAGCACAGGAGAGAAGCTGAACACTGCTCAAAGAGCACTGAACAGATCAATAGGCTGAGCAAAACACAGGCTGAGTATGCAGGGCAGGAGACCCACAGCTCCCAGACAAACCTATGCTACCAGCCATCTTCAGTAAGTCTCCTGAGTGGTAATGCAGGCAGACCTTCATTGCACACTGTACCACAACTCTGCATTAACTCCATCCTTCCCTTATGAAGAGCTGCCAACCCAGTCATGATCACGGAAGAGCCTCTCCTCCTCAACACCGAAAAATTTC
The DNA here is from genome assembly GCA_013400675.1 of Oxylabes madagascariensis. Lineage (NCBI taxonomy): Eukaryota > Metazoa > Chordata > Aves > Passeriformes > Timaliidae > Oxylabes > Oxylabes madagascariensis. The sequence goes on along the minus strand of VYZR01040231.1, from coordinate 68,450 downwards.
TAGGGTGCAAGAAGAGAAACACCCTCCAGCCCAGAGTTCCTTTGGGAAAAGAAAGAGTCTGGCGCCACTAGTTTCCAGTTATTTGTCAAATTTGCAAGTACTAGGAATAATAGCCAAGCATGAGAGCACTGACTAGAACCACTCTCCTCTCTGGACTGCCCTCTTGGTCACTGTCCACCCTGACTCTCTTACAAAGCCTGTAGAAAGATACATTCAGAAACACAAAGAGGGCAAGCATGTAGTTAGCCTAGGAGATTCTGCAAGGTCTGGAATCCCAGGCACTGTCAGAACAGAGGAAAATTCTCATTCTGACTCTGTCTTACCTTCTTTTAGCATCCCCACTTTGAGGCATTTCATGAAGCGACAGGCCTGACAGGACTTGCGCCTCCGTTTCGTGATCTCACACTCATTGGTGGCCGGGCAGCTGTATTCAATATTCCCTGTAATCAAACACAGAGATGGTCACCCAGGAATCATGTTCTCCCCATGGATCCAGGGACAGGCTGCAGTGCCCAGATATTCCCACCACCATCAGTATGTAAATGTTGCATATTTGCTCATTCACTTACACACACATCCTCTGAGACTTTACCCCGCTGACCTAACCATGGGGTTGACTGCAATGCTGGGCTTTCAGGCATATGTCCTCCAGGCATGTCATCATCCCTTGTGCTGCACCCCTTGTAACCTGTCCTGTTCCCTGAAGTCCAGGGAGGACAGTGGGAGCAGTTCAGATATCACTTGAATTTCCTTTGCTGCCAGTCTTGCTCCATGTCTGTGGGATGGATGTCACCTGCCCTTTCCTGTCCTGCTTGGGGAACCAGGGAGCTCAGAGGCAGCCTTTCCTCCTTTGCTTCCTCCTGCCAGGTGGCATACTACAGGTAGCAGGGAAGCAATAGGTCTCCATTGAGAAAGGTGAGTAATACATCCTGTAAAATGAACAGGGGTTCTCTGTGCAAATCTTTACATTTTTACTTTATTTGTCCTTCTGCACCTGCTCTCATCCTCTGCACAGAGCATTATCTTTTCTTTCCTTGTTCCCTTTTATTTATGATCACCCCTCAACACTGCCTATAAGACAAAAAGAGAAAGAAGCATTCCAACTTTATTTCTACTCACAACACATTTTATTATAAGCCAAGAATATAACCAAAACATGGATGCAAGGGTCTGATAAGAGGATGTAAGAGGAATTATGCTGGATCACAGTGTAAGGCAACAATTATTTTGTACTAGAAGACAACAAACAGAAATGGCTGTCTCCATCCTGCCATTCACTTTGAGCTGATGTTTCTGAACAGGGCTATTCAATGTTTGCTGTGGAGCTGGACTGGAAATCTAAACTTGGCACTGATGCATTGACAATGACAATACATTTAAGGCAGTCTAGTTACTGGTAAATCAGGCAGCACTGGAAAAGGTACCTAAGCTCCACAGTCAGTGGAACAATGGAAAAGCTGGTTTAATGGTTTAGAGTAGGAAACTGAGATTTAAGAGTTCAGTCAGAGCGGTAGGGGGAAGTGTAGGTAAGAGCTGAGAGAACTCACAGTATGGATTTTGTATAGCATCAGATTAGAAGTAGAGTTTACAGTTTAGTAATACTGGGACAGGACTTGATTTTTATTCCTACTTTTGTAATGGATTTTTGTGCAAGACCATTCCCTCCTCTAAATAAAGATCAACAATCTGATACATATCAATCTCTGGGCGTGGTTACTAGACCTTGGGGTTCATTAAACTATTGGAAAGCCCACTAGATTTCTGAGTGGAAAAACAGAGCACAGAATCAAAAGAAAGAAAGCACCATTTGATTTATCTCATCATTCTTGGCCCATGCTGAATGAAACCCCAGGAGCACCCCCAAAGCCTAAAGGTGGTCAGCCTATTAGCTATAAACATTCTGCCTTTTGCTTCTTGTTTTGTCACAAACCTTGCAACTTCCCCCTAAGCTTCAGCCCAGCCACCCCATTCCTCTCACCACTGCTCATCTGCCCCCAAGTGCAGTTTGTCAGCAAGAGCAGAGTGTGCTGCACAAATTGCTTCCATTCAGGCTGTATTTCGTCATTGTGCAGCATCTGAATTTCAATAGCCAGCCATGTATCAACATTCTCAGAGAGCTGGAAAGTGAGATTCATGCTAGATCTCAAGGTAATAAACAAATTCCTGTTCTAGACGCAGAGCTCCAGCACATTACAGACCCATGAGTACGGTGGCCCCGATCTCATGATCAGATGCTTGCTGTGCCCCACACAGGAAGGAACAGAGCAGGAGCAAACCTGGGAAAAAATTAAAAACAGTCTCACTTTGGGAGGTTTTGCCTTTGTTTGAATGCCAATCATTCTCACCAAAGCCAGGATCAGAGCTCTGGAGAGATGCAAGATCTCATGTTTTGTGGTCCAAAAGCCAAAAATTTGCCTCCTAACACAGAGACCCTACAGTAAGGGCACTGAACCTTTACAGATGTGGGAGGCAGTGACAGCTCTCATCTGGAAGCTCAAGGTCCTTCCACAGTGTCAAGCAGATCCCCAAGCTTCCCCATGCTTCTATTCCCTGGATCCTTTGACAAGCATAGTATTGGAAAGAGTCTACAAAACTTACATCACAACTGAATGCGAGAGTGTCAAAGTCTGTGAAGGTACTGGTTACCACATACACACTCTATGTGCAGCTCGAATAAGCAGTTCCCAAAGACATGTCTGTACTGGGATCATAATTGCTAAAGGAGCCTCAGAGGAGGCTAAGCACTGAGAGTTTCATATCAGCCATGCTGTGCACTGCAGAGATTGAGAGCCACAGCTGAAGGCAGCGCCTGCTATAACTGCAGAAAGAAGGGGCATCACCAGGGAAGGCACAATCAGCATTACCCAAATAACCAAGCAGAACTCGACCAGAAAAAAATGTTGTTTCCAAAAGTTTACCGGAGTTCTTGTGGGGTTTTTTGTTGGTTTTTGTTTTTTTGGTTTTGTTGGGTTTTTTTTTTTTTTTGGTCTCAATTTCTTTTATGGGTCCTGGGGCTGGCTGCCAGCACAGTGAGTTGCTCACAGCTCCCTGTAATTTCTGTAAGTGCCCTGTGATAAAGTGATGAGATTAACTCATCAAAATTCCAACAGCTTCCCAGTGGCTGGCAGTCACACCACCAGCCCAGCTGCCAGCACAGGGACCTCAGAGAGAGCTTGCCTTCACTGCAGCAGCTGGGGATGCTGCAAAGTCCTGCAGAAGAGTGTCAGCACACAAAGGCGCACACAGACATGGACATCTCTGTATGCAAAAGAATGTGAGTCAAGTCTCTGTGCATCATGAACTGTAGATTATGTGCCTCAGAAGGAAGGGGCAAAAAAAGGAATAATTCAATAGACAAGGCCTTGCTTTGAGCTGTTGCTTATTAGAGAGATTTCCTTTACTTAGAAAATATTTACATTTGATCTGAAAAAATGGTAGAACCTCACCGATGCCATGGCACAAGATTTACCTAAAAAATGGCTTCAAAAAGCAAGTGGTAGGTGAACACATCAGAGTTTGGATTTCTTCTAAGCCTTCATATATCACCTTGGAGGGCAAATCACTTCCTCTCCATGTCCTAGTTTGCTCATCTGCAAAATGAAACTAACACCAAACCTACCTTCTGGAGAGACTGCAAGTCTTTATTCATTAAGGTGTAACTTTAAAGCCTTTAGATGAGAGATGCTACAAAACAACAAAGTGATAGATCATGGTTTTTTATGCTGGAGAACTGCAAAACTACCCCATTTTTTTGCAAAATTAGACCTCTGACCATTAAACAATTTGAAACATAATAATAGAAGCACCCAAAAATTGCACACCAAAACTTGGTCATTCAAGAGACCCTATATTCAGTCTACCTCTTTGGAACAGGATGGACTGGGAAGATAAGAATGCCTCCCTGAGCCTGGGGAGCACAGTAAAGTTCCACCCATCTCCTGCTTAAATTAGGGACAGGGTCCTCAGGGGAACTGAGCTTGAAATCAGTACAGCACTGAGGACACAAGCTACTCCCTGCTTACTGATTCTACCTTTCTAGAAAGCCTTTCTGCAAAGAAAGATAAAAATAGTCAACAAAGTCCTTAAATAATTTTCAGCTTCTGATTGCTAAAAAAGCCCATCTTGCTTTTTCTGTTTTCTTATTCATGGCTATTCACTTCAATTAGTCCTAACTGAGGCATCACAGCTCAAGTCCTGGTGTGAGGAGAGGTACTTCGTGAAAATCAGAGGAAAATCTCTTTGTGATCTCCATGAGGTAAGAAGAGTTATTTTTTAAGCCTCAGCTTTCAAAGAAAAGGATTCAAATGATGCTAGGAGGAAAATGGGATACATATAGGTGTAACACCAGCACTGTTTGCCTCCTCAGGGTGGCACATCTGGTTCCTGTTCACAAAAGAGGGCTTGGACATTTCACAAAACCTCACTCAAATCAGCCTCCTGCTTGCACAAGAAATATTTTACAGAACTTCCACAGAAAAGTTCCTTCTGCACAGAGCTCGCTGTACAGATGTACTAAGGCAAACAGAAAACACTAGACTAATAGAGCTGAGGTTGCACTGAAGATGATTTTGTAAATTCAAGCGATAGATCTGTGAATAGTAAGCAGCAGTCAAGCACTAGATCATGAAATACTGCACTTTCCCTAGGTAAGCTTTACAAGTTTTTGGAAAGCTGTGAACTCCCACCTGAAAAGTAGCAGGCCCATTTCTGAGAAGGACAGAAGGATAGGACAGTGCCCAGCTGTTGTGGCTGCTGGTGTAGGGACACACAACCTCCTTTGTGTGTGTGGATTGTAATGCTCTTCTGATCAGGAAATGCTCAGACTTTTCCTGAGCAGAAGAAAAAACGCTCCTCTTCCTGGGAGCCACTCTAAGCACCACAATAACAACCAGAAACCCCTAGAAGACGTTATTACAAGCCTGTTATAAATTCCTACAAGTCTTCTGAGCTGCATTATCCACCTTTTAAGCTCCTTATTGGTGTAAAGGCATCCCAACACAGCAGTTCTGTTGCTATACTCACTGAATTTGAAGCTTGCAAGACTCAGGCTGTAAATCCACAGAAGCAGGCACTTAGCCTAACACACAACTTTCCTATCCAGAAGATGATGGCAAATGTGTCTCTTTCCTCTGAATCTCTAATGTTTTGCTGAGCTTTAAGCTTTTGAATTATAATAATGGATCATTTTAGAAATACCCTTTATTTGCACCATTTGAAGACGAAAAACAGATGCAAGGTAGCCATAGTCATGAGTATACTGAATAATAAAGGACCCATATTGTTACACAGCACTGTTATTAGTTAATATACAAAGTAGGCAAAACTACCTACTAGTTGTAACAGTTAATGAACAAAAGAGAATGACAATATATTTGAGTGATACATAATGGTCTACCTACTGAGCAAACTATTAAGAGAAGGAATGGACTTTGAGAATTTCTACCCTGTAAAAAATCCAGTATCTGCCTTTGTCTAAATTTGGATGATAGGATTAGTTAGGATTTCCATGAAACAGAAAATTAAAAAGCTTTTATTTATAAACATCCCAAACTATCTTTTATGTAACAGACCCATTCCTTTACATTCAGCTAATATGAAATCTTTTGTTTCAAATGAGACCTCTCTTGAGCACCAATAGCAGCACACTTAAACGTGTCTGAAATTCAGATTCTCTCCTATCTGCACTAGATTCCACATTCCACAATATTCACAGTCAGGTGAGGTAAATACAAACTGCCACTAGAATATAATCCCATGAAACAGTACAATGATAGAGAAACAGGATTAAAATTTTGTCAGACAGCCTAGCTGACTGAAAATGCTTCAGGTCAGTTTAGGATTTCTGACTGCCTCAAAGCATGGGAAGTCCAATCCTGGGGTTCAAAATATCATGTTCAGAGAGAAAGACCTGCAGCCCAGGGGTGTGTTTTCTCATCTCACCTCAGGTTTTCACTTTTCTGTCTCAAGCATTTTCAACTCTGCAAAGTGGAAATGACACACAGGTTTCCAGGCCTTTATCCTTGGGCTATGTAACACGACATAAGAAAGGACAGAGGTGTGACACTCCCCCATAATCTGTGGGACAGGTAAAGTGTGTTGGGTGATCCTGTCTTCCTGTTCTAGTTCAGGAAAACCACATACTCCATTTCAGCTAGAATGGAATCAATGGTTTGGATTTTCCTGCCTTCTTTTTTTCTCCTATCATCAAAATTTTTCTTGGGGAAATCAGATTTGGTAAAAATTCCACTTTTCTTTGGAAAAAACCTACTGACAGAAAATTCCCACACAGCAATATTAGTGACCTCAGAGATAATCAGCCATGGGCCCACTGGCTCTCAGTCTATCTCCTCCCCATCATTTGAAAAGCAGCAGCCCTTGTGCTGTCCATGACAGCCTGGCCTCACCTGGCCACGTGAGAAAGCAAGCAGCAAAAAAGTCATCATGCTTAAAGAAGGTCTGCAGCTTGGATGTCCATTCTTCCTGCTGCTGCTACAGTGGCAGAGGGAGTCGAAAGGCTATTGCAAAATACTTCCGCCTCAAGATATGCAGGTTTTACACGAGTTAATGCAGCTAAAAGAACTCTAATAGGCACGGGTTAATTTGTAGCGGGGGGGCGAGGTTGGGGAGTGGCTAGTTGGAAGGGGGACTTCATGGGAAGCTCTGATCCATGATCAGAGGTATCTAGATAGGGCTGCAGTAGTTTAGTAACTCAGCACAGATTTAGACCCATTTTATGGCAGCATGCACGTGTAAGGCCAGCAGATTAAGTACAGTCATAGCATTCATTAGTTTTTCACCTGTCAATACTCAAGCACAGACAAGTGAACTGGCTCGTCCAAGACCACAAAAGCCTCATGATGAATTTACCTATTTCATCTCTTGAGCATCTGGGAAATCCTGGGGTCATTGCTCCACCTCGGTGCTCAAACCATTGAGTTAATGCCACTCCCACATACTGAATTATGGCAAGACTTTGGTACCAGGATACTGGAAAAGCAGTTACATAACATACACATCTGCATGCTTTCTGCAAAGCCTACCTACATCGATGTTAGGCAGCCTGGATGAAGATGTTTTCACTTTGTCTGTTAGATGCTTAAAACAGCTACTGAATATAATAGAGTTGCAGGATAAATACCTTTTGGAAATGCTCTTGCCACTTGCCTTCTCTTTTATGTGCTCCTTGAACCCTTTTCCCCTGCACACCCAGGGCAATACTTGGATATCATGCCTACAGCAGCAGAGCCCGGGGAACAGTCCATTTTCTTGACTTAACCAAACTCTGCAGACCTGTTTGCTGCCTGCTTCCCTGGGGTCAGCCTTTAGCTGCATAGCTGAAATTGCACACCCTCAGGCACAGCACACTTGACTCTCACACTCTTAGGAATAAAAGCATTTTGGTACCTCAGTTGCCAGCCCAAGCTGATGACAGGGTGAGAGAAATTTCCACTTACTCTTTTCCCCCCATCTGTTACATGTTAACAGGCAATCAATTAGGGAACTACAGGGAGAAAGAATATGGCTGTGCTAGGGAAAGGAAGATGGAGGGAAACACTCTCCCCTCCTGGGATTCAGTCAGCAGGCATATCACCTGGCTGATACAGGCTCCATATACTGCTACCATGCATCATTTTTATTTCATTCTGTCTGAAAAATCTTCGAAAGTTCCTGTGTCTTTTTCTCTTTCTTGAGGTCTCTTGTGTTCTGCCACAGAGGTCCTCCCGGATCATTCCCATGAAGGGTTAATTATGTGGTCTCTTCCTGTATTAGGAGACCCCAGGACTTTGCTTCAGAGTGGTACCCTATCCCTGCTTTAGCACCTGAATGTGCCTGAAAGAAAAACTAGGAAGGGTCCAAGGGGTGGTGAAGGGATGGAGTCAGTGCTGACAGAAATGCAAATAAAAGTTCACATTCAATCACAGAGATTCAGCAATGACAAATCAAAGAAACCCTGCCAGAGAACAGGCCAATGCCCTAGAGATGGCCATGGCATACTAAAGAAGGAAGTATGAGTGGGGCAGAGTTATTATTTCCACAGCTGGATTTCCACATTAAGGAGATATACCTAAAATCTATGAAAACAAAATAGATATAGTGACTTTTGCAGAGACCTGGGATCAACTGCACCCTGTACTGTTCAAGAGCCGAACATCCCCAGCAACAGAGTGTAATCAGATCCATTCAATTAACAAAGTGAGTGGTCTCTCCACATGTGCATTTCTTTCATTTCACAGAAGGTAAGGAAGTATTGATGTGGTGGACTAACTCCATCCAGCAGCCAAGTACATGCACAGCTGCCTGCTCACTGTAGACCTGCTTTTGGTCAGCACACTGTACTTGGGCAAACCCAATACACTTCCCATTGGAAGATGAATGATCCTGCCCTTTTTCCAGTTAGTGGAGGAAATAAATAGAGTATCTATACGTCCAGGCATGTTTGCTCACATGGGGCACGTGTATATAAGTATACTCAAGCATCCATGGATATTGGAGGTTGTTGGGATACACTCGTGCTTTTGATTATATTGTAGCTGCACATGTGCACATCTGCAAGCACACTTTTGGCAGTCAGGACACAGCCATACTCCTTGTACATGAATTGTACGTGAAGGAGCAAGGCACTGCAATTCATCTACACATGCATTGAGGTTTGCAAAATTGCCTGAGAAATTGCTCATCCTTAGTGAGACTGACAAAAACTTCATCTTCAGTGCCTAGTTTTATCTTCAAAGAATCTGCATCTTAATGAACAAGGTTGGTAAAACTGGAAAAGGAGAAAAAGACTGACTCTCACAAAAATTTTCTGTCCAGATTTGCGCTGAGGTTTGTATGAAGTTCATGGCTACATATCAGGACCGGTAGGACAAAGAATTTCTCTACTCTTATAATGTTGGAGCTTTCGCCTCAAGGTGCAGATATATCTACATAAATTCCATCTCTTGGCAGAGGCATCTAATCTTCAAATGGGCCTTAAAACACCATTAGAGGGCAAAGCATTTCCTTTCCAGGCCTTACTCCACCAGCTGCCACATTCTCACAGTATCAGTGCCACTAGCAGAGGCAGGAAGATCCACTAGACCAGATACCCAGATCTGGTAGCCAGTCAGGCAAGGAACTTGCCAAATGTTCCTACTATCACACAGCCTAACTCCATGTCCATGTTGATTTGCAAGGACCAGAACTGAGCAGGAGGAGAGAGGAACCATACAAAAGGATGGAGAGTTAGGTGCATTACACTCATTCTCCCTTTCCCCCTTTTATATGACATTGCAGTCTCAGCAATGTCTGGGGCCGTGTCCCTTTGTTTCTATGGAGTGAATGCCTCAGTTTCCATTCCTTCCCACCATACCTTGAATAGTCCTCTTGAAGAAGGCTTTACATGCCTCACAGGAAGCCACGCCGTAGTGGTACCCAGAAGCAATGTCCCCACACACCAGGCACAGCCGCTTGGGGATTGCATTGAGCATGTACTCGCACTTGGTGGGTGAGTCCTCCATGATGGCGCTGGCGCAGTCGTCGTAACGCTTACGGCAGGAGCCGCCGCCAATCCCTGTGCCATTGAACATGGGCGGCGAGTCTAGGCCATTGGGGTGGCCACCCATGGCGATGCCGTAGCCACCGCTAGCATCGGAGGAGCCGCTTGGGCTGTGGTGGCTGATGGCGTCAATGCCAGAAGATGGGCTGGAGGGCTCGGTCTTGATGAAGGACCCACAGCTGGAGGAGAGGTGCCGCTCCTCCGTGGCCATTCTGCCGAGCAGCCTGCAGGGAGAGAGCAAAGGCACTCAGCAACTGCCTGGCCAAACCCGGTTCCAGGTTTAGTCAAAAGAGAGCCCTCCTTTTGCCACCTCAGTCCAACTCCAGTTGGCTCAGGCAGTTCAACCCCATGCAGATTCCTCTTGAGAAATATTGGTACAATTGACTAAGACCAGCCCACCTGCTCCCCACTAGAGTAAAGACAAAGCTCTTTGTGTAGATCATAATTTCAGGCTGCTCACAGGCTGCAGTGCTGGGAAGGGGCGTGAGTGCTGATGAAGCACAATCTACCCAGAGCACCATCTACCCCAAGAGAGCAGAAAAAAACAAACTTGCTGGTGGCAGACTAGGTGAAAAAGATGTTTGGTTAATATAGAATGTGCTGCCCTGGCTTTAAGCAAAAAGTTCAGTAGCAGACCCTGCATAAAGGACCTGTTCAGATTGGATTTTCATTTTTTCATTTGTAATACAGAAGTCTTTTATTAATTTTCAAGTTTCAGTCCTTCTCTCATCACACCTCACCCTTTACCCCACCCTGCTGCACCATCATCACTAGAAGAGGAGCTTAGAAACGGAAGGAAAATCATCTGACCAGAAGTTTCTTCTGTCTCAATCTTAAATCTTAATCTTTCTTCTATTGACTAGTATTGAGCTTTTGCATAGACACACAAATTCCCACTTCTTAAAAAGAGGTTACACTCTTAAGTTCATGGAAAGAACTTCACCAGCTTTTCAAGCTCTTCATATTTATTTAGTCACAGATAGTCTTATTCCTTATAAAAATGTTCAGACTTTTCTTAGAAGACTGCTAAATTTTATATTTACAGCAATGAGTTTCAGGGATTACTTGTGCTGTGTATGAACAAACAAATCCCACTTTTATTTGCCCATAATGTATTTGCAGCCTGTCAGACTCCCTGAACATCTCCTGACTCTCCTTCTCAGGAAATGTAGTTTTGCTATGTTCTCCTAATTCAGCTCTTCATTATCTATATGACTGCTCTTCATGCAGAAGTTTTTGTAGATCTCTTATCTGCTTCATCATCCATCTCGGAACTTCCTCTAGTCTGGCTATTTCTGTTCAGTCCAGAACAGAGTTCAATGAGCCAGCTCCTCAGCAGCATGAAACTGGCATTGCTCCATCACTTCTCCAGCTGAAGGTCTGGACAGTAGTCAAGACAAAGGCACGCCATCAATTACCTAGCGACGTTACAATATTTTCAATGTTACTTTCAGTCTACACATTATGTAATTTCTTGCACTGTTTGCTTTTTTCCCCCCTCTTTACATGAAAATCTAAATTGTTACCATTTCTTCAACAAATAGTATCAGGAAGTTACTTACTGCAACACTCGATCTTATTCCTGAGTTGCTACAGTTAATTTCGAATCTATTAAGATTTATGAAAAATCAAATTAATCCTTTTGGTGTGCAATGTTTTGCAATAGTCAACAGTGTATTTCATCTGCCACTATGCTGTGCAGTCCAGACACCCAGCTTTATTAGGATCCTCTGGAGCTCTTCAGTCTTCCTTGGTAATTTGATTTCATCTGCAGTCTCACTGTTCACTCACTTCCCAGATCATTAACACATGGATCAAACACCACAATACTGATCTTTGTGGGTGATGCATGTTAACCTTTCTCATGCTGAAAATTGACTTTCTTTTCTGAGTACTGTATGTCTAGCCCTTCTTCTGTCTCTGACACCTTTTAATTGATAATAATATTAACCTGAGAGGTTAAATTTTCCCTTCAGCAAGACAATTTGTCAACAGCTTTAAGAAAAACTAAACATGCATTTTCCTGATGACATGGCCAAAGAATTCTGACTGACTAGAGATGCTTGACTTCTTGGAAGCTCTGCTTGTTTAAAGTTACCACACCATGGTCATGTGAGTAATTTCTATTTCTATTTCAGTTTCAGCCCATTTACCTGGTATTTGTGGCAACTCCTTCTGCCAAGAGGTCAAATCCGTCAGGGGACAGGACAAAACATTCTGTGAATCAGCAAGGCTGGAGTGCACACTTTTATATATCACATCTGTGTGTCTGTTGATAGGAATATAGATGTTTGATATGCAGTAAATTCACAGACCTGCATCCTTATGATCTCATTTGACCTAAGCATCTCCTAATTTTCCCTTCTCTGTTTCATCCTCAAAGTTTGACCTCATCTGCTATCTCTGGGATCGATCAGCCAAGTTTGTTTTTTGGCAAGACTGTTGACCTTGAGAATATGGGCAGGCATCTCACGTTCCTCAGCTGCTTTGCCTGGTGTTACTTGAGAGGAATCCAGGGTTTGGGCCCTCTCAGAGACAGTGTGATGAGTTGATAAATGCCCATGCTTTGCCCAGAGGGCCACAATGAACTAGAGGTCATGGAGCAGTTACAGAAATTGCTGCAGGTGCATTCATCTCTATTCCCACAGGGCACCTAGACATATTGCAGATCTTTTGGTGTAACGACAGCTGACCGCGTGAAGGAAGGTGAAACTTTGCTAGCTGAGACTAGATCTTAGCATCTCACAGCAAAGCTGAAACCTGCTGTGCGGGTTCTGGAACCTCTCCCTACCTGAGAAGTGCATCTGTGGTAAAGAAATGAAGATCACTGGGCACAGCAACATGAGATTAAAGTTAAAATGGAAGGCAAAACAACCATAAAACACTGTTCTGCACTGTGGAATTACAGAGTTGTAATTTTCATGGCAGACAGAGGAAAACACTATGAAACAGGAATGATAGGGAGATGAGCTGTACTGGCAGATTCTGACAGTGGAGCCCAAATCCCAGCCTCTGTTTCTTAAATAGTCCAACATTCACGGATGACCTCAACAGGGCTTACCAAGCCTTCAGTGTAGAGAAAACAAAAAATAACAATAAAATAAAAATATGCTGCAGGAGTAGTCCTTTTTTTGACTGTGCACCATGATGCTAGCTTGTCTGGTCTTTGAATGTAGTTTTTTCAATTGCTAGCTTCTTATTTGAGTTTTCAGATATACTTGCTTTCAGATACAACTAGGGAATTAACAGTTCTGAGACTTAGGGAATCTCTTGAACTAGGAGCAGAGGTTGAAAAGGCTTTTTCATAAACCTTTTCTTCTCTGGGAAAGAAATAAAAACAGTAGCAAGCCTCGATTCTATGGAGAG